>BMAO01037379.1:0-30773 GCA_019973975.1 Trichonephila clavata
AAAAAAATTCAAGCATGGTAAAGGTGATTTTCCTCCTAATTTAATTTTTTACTGCATGAGAATGATTGAACCTATTTTAATATGTATATTTTTTCTAAAATTCTTTAATAGTAGGTACATTTATGATTCTTTTCAGGTTCTAAAATAAATTATGTTTAATAATGGCTATATGTAATAAATATTATCAAAAGCCCAAGTTTAATATTATAGTTGCATATATTTTAGTCATATGATTTACAGTTGTGAATGGATTAAAAAGAATTGTGGTGCGCACAAAAAATTTTCGCTGCTTATCACAGGGTTATTATATAATTAAAGTTCTCCACTTTCAAAATGCTGTATATAAAAAGAATCACTACTCATATAATGATTTCAAATTTGAATTTAGTGAACTTTAAGTAGGAGAAATATATGGTAAGGCATAAGAAAAAACATTCATTGCCTTTTCTATGTTGTTTTTTCAATTCCTACTTATTAGCTCACTCTCTCTCCTTTTATATCTAATGTATAAAATTCTCCTGTCACAGTGTTTGTAACCAAACTCCTCCGAAACGACTTGACCGATTCTTATGAAATTTTGTGCCTATATTCAGTGGTCAACTATTTTTCATTCCGATATTGCAATAAGTTGAAAAGGTATTAATTAAAAACCTTAAAACGCCTAATTGTTTTACTCTTGCGGGTTGTTTACTTGGCAGAACTTCCATTCCGTTTCGGCCGAGTGGTGATCCGACGTTTTTAAACCATCTTAAAATTGTCATCCAAATTTTACTGTTAAAATCAGACAAAAAGTAATTACAAAATCGGAAAGGTAATTTATTTCGCTACAACACGGTATACTTTTTTTTTGCAAAATAATAGTATTTTTCTATTTTTTAAGAATTTTTTAAAAAAAGGGTTAAAACCGATGCGTTTTTATGCAAATTATTTCTAAATTGTTGCGTATGAATTTGTTTTCGTGTTATTAAAACGATATTCTACACTAAATAACTTCAAGTCTTTCTCTTTTAGATACAGTCATTTAAAAAATAAAATTCCAAAAACTTTTTTTTTTAAAGATTTTTCAAAAAATACTCACAATTTTAACTTAACATTGAATAACTTCGTCATTTATGAAGATAATCGTACGAAACTTTATTTCCGTGCGTGAAAATATTTTATCCGTAATCTGTACGAATATTGAAAAATTTGCTTAAAAATTACGGATTTAAAAAAACAATTTGTGATTTTCGTAAAAAACCGTTTTTGCGAGAAATAATTTAAACATTATTTTTTGTACATTTTTTTTTTTATTTAAAAGTACTTTATTTTTGCAATTAATTTGTGAAGTTTTAAAGCATTAACTTAAAAATTATGCCCTATAAATAAAAAAATTTTAAAAAATACGCGATTTTACAGTTAGTTAAATCTTGGAGTCGAAAAATAGTTTTGCGCCAAGAGAGAGAGGAATATTAACGTCGCACTGATTAGCAACATGAGGGCTTTTGTGACGGTCCGCGTAATTTTGAACCATGGTCAAGTGACGCGGACGACACCTGAGCTGGCACTCCCTCTCCTAACTACCACACCACACCATCGGGAGGACATTGAGCTCTCGACAGATTTAACGTGCATCGCTCCCTAAACGGCGGTTCTTTAGTGGTACTAGGATCGAACCCATGACAGTTTTGCGCCAAAGACCTTTGAACTGTTTAACCGTCCACCGCATCTAACTCCAGGGTTACACTAAAAAGTTCTGCCTTAAACAGGGGGAAATCAGTAAATTTGGCGAGTAAAAAATAATGCGAGTGAAAAAGTTTATTTTTGCTTCAACCTTCGTCATTTTTTCTATAAATAATTTTCAAAATTAAATCATTATAGATGTTAGATTAAAATGACAAAATGTATTCAATACATTTTTGAGACTCAGTTAAAATATTTATCGGTATGAAAATTTTTGTTCTCTTTCATAAAAACTTATAGTTTACTTTAAAATAATGCCTAATGTATAAATCTTTTTTTGACATATAATTTCATAATAAAAACGCAAAATTTGCCCATTACGAATTTTTTTTTTTTAATTATTCAGTTAAATAAGCATAACTTCTTTAGAAAAAAATAAAAGCTTTGTTCAAATAAAAAATTCTTCATTATTAATTGCTTGTTATTAATATATCAAAATCACTAAATTGGCATGTCACAATTAATTGCTAAATGAATGTCTTTAATCAATATTAGTATAAAATGATTAATTAATTTGGTTTTGTATTTTATGATTTCTTCTAAAATGAATAAATATAGATGAATTTAAATGAAAATGATTTTTAAAAAGTTCATTGATCATTTAGAATCAGTGATTAAAAAAATAAAATGCCGAAAACTATCTTTTTTTTAAAGAATTTTAAAAAAAAAACTTTTTTTTTTTTACAAAACAATGATATTTTGCATATTTTAGGATTTTTTTCTAAAATGAATCAAAATTGTTGCGTTTAAATTAAAATGATTTTTTAAAACTTTTAGAAACAGTGATTTAAAAAATAAAAAGCCAAAAACTTTTTTGAACAAATTTTAACAAAACACTCAAAATACTTAAGTAGTACTCATTTAATAATTTCTTTCTTTTAAAGATAATTGCATGAAACTTTTTTTCCGGTGTGTCGAACATTTCAAAATATCCTCACAATTTTACTCCAAGATTTAAAATAGTAGTAAAATTTTGTAATTTGAAAAAAATTCTACTTTTCTTTCTTTTATCAACATACAACTATTTTTAAAAAGGCTACATTTTCGTTTCCGGAGACTAAAAAATTGCAACGAAAGAATTGAAAAGTGAGTGAGTGATTTATAAATTCAAACTGTTCGCCTATTCAAGGGTTTTTTAGCGACGGACCTCGAAATTTTCAACCATGGTCAAGTGACGAGGACGACACCTAAGCATTTACCCACCTCTCCTAAATCCCACACCACATCAACGCAAGAACAAATTTCGAAAAAGGGAGTTTTAATGTCATAGTTAAAGAAATCACTCACATTGCGCATATACACACATAAGTGCTATCGCCCTGAGGGAAACAGGAAATTCCCTTGGGTATTAAGTTATTCACTGGTAAAAGCCGTGCAACGCCGGCTAAGCGGAGAGGAAAGAAACAAAGAAGTAAAAGTAATTTCGAGAAATAATATTGGAAGTGCTGATTTTGTGAAGAGAAGTGAAAATGTTAAACGAGAAAACCATGACACGCACTCACGGGCCATACACTCACATCGTACGCGTCAACCCACACAAAAGTGCTGTAAAGAAAGGAGGAAATTAACATGGGAATTAAGTTATACCCTCGGTAAAAGCCCGTGCAAGGCCGGGCCGAGTCAGCTAGTATATATATATATATCTTGTTCAAATTTTCAGTCGTTAATAAAATACTTTCCATTCATTCAATCAAGTTCGAATAAAATTTTTTAACTTATAGTGGGTGACACTTGATGTTAATAGTTTTTCAAATATTAGTTCATTAATTACCAGTTAATTGATTAAATTAATTACCGGTTTTCAATGCCAATTTAGATTCGTCTTCATTGTTGTAACAATGTAACTGTTAAAACAATGACAAAAGTTGGCATTGATACGATTTTTCAGCCAAACTAGCCAAACCGAATGTGCATTGTTACAACAATGCAAGACAAATCATGCTCTTTTTTACTCTCTCCCTATATATATATCTTGTTTAAATTTTCAATCGTTAATAAAATACTTTTATTCATCCATTCAGAGTCGGAATTGACTAAAAAAAAATTTTAATTAATTGTTTTGTGTTTTTTTGATCCAAGAACAATTAAAACCCTACTTTTTACATCCAATGTAGTACGATCCTGATGTAGTGGATGGGCTTTTTTATAACAATAAAATAACTGTTGAATGACTTGGAAGGGGTTTTTTACCTTCTAAAATCGAAACAATCATCCACATTGAACAGTTAAGTTGATTTAATGTGCAACGTGCCGCAAAGCCGACGTAATTCAAATACAAAATGCCACTTATAGCTAAATCCACTTTCGCTATGCCACTTAAAAAGTTATCTATTGATCACTTTGGAACTTTTTTCTTATGCCATACTTTTCTCCTTTTCAAGTACATTCAGTTCAAATTTGAAGTCGTTCTGACCAGTGGTTCTTTTTTACAGCATTTTGAAAAGAGAATTTTGATTATAATAACCTTGTTCCTTACACAAATCCTTTGTACGATACTGAAAAAAAATATTGGATTGAGAATCTAGTAAAGGATTGATATCTTCCTTATTAACATATATTTTTCCTTAAATACATCAAACTGCCTGCTTACATAAGAGCGAGCTATTTTTATCCTGATTCATTTTAACATGAGCAAAGGATACGAAAAAAGAAACTATAAATTTTTCAAAACAAGATAGTTTCTCCAATATGTCAATTAGTGATTATGATTGGGACAAATTAGACAGCATTCGCATGACTCTAATGACTGCCAGACATAATAAGTGCCATATATTTTTTTCCAGTTAATTCATTGCTTAACACTTGCTAAACATTCGTGGATTCTTGTGTGTGGTGTGTGTGTGTGGTGTGTGTGTGGTGTGTGTGTGTGTGTGTGTGTGTGTGTAAAAATTTTGAAAAATGCAAATATCTTTAATCTTTTGAGAATACTTCATTTCTTTCCTTTTTTAAAAAATAATAATTTTTTTGATAATTTTGGTCGTGAACTTAAGATTTTTTTAAAAAACACAGAAATTATTAAATATGCAAATGATCATCATGACACATATGAAGATGGAAAATATAAATATTTTTTGTTTTGTTTTGAGTACCGTGATTAAGTTGGTACTGTGTTATAAAATTCTTTGATTTAAATTAATTATATTAATCATTTCTGAAAGAAAAATTTTGAAATAATCTTAACTTCAAATAGGTAAACAGTACACAATCTGTTTAATTTTACTACTGATTCGTAAGAGTTTATATGGGTTTTTATTTAATAAAAAGTTAGTTTATATAATAAATCATTATTGCGAATCACTGATTGCAAAGACTAGATGTAGCAATTAAATGATAATAAATCTTTTAGATCGAATTTCATTGATCGATTAAGTTACGGTCACTGCACAATAAGCCTCACGTTGTTAACGTAAGAGTTACTCTGTGTGAAGCTAATTTCATTTACTTCTTGAGAAAATGAGATGAAAAGCCGTGATTTTATTGAAACAAAGCGATAATCCTATAAAAGGGCTGCTGTGAACAAAAGAAAGGAATAAGCGGATAGAGTTTTTTTCCTTTGAGAATTTATGAAATAATATGTCTCAATTCAACTTTTTGACCTAGAAATTGTTGAGAGTAGACATTTTTATGATAAATGGTAAGTACTTTTATATTATCAGGTCTTTGAACTTTGTTCATTGTTTTCTTTTCGCACGTTTCGAAGAGTTTCTATTTTTAAAAAAATGTTTTAAATTAGAGGGGGGCAACTGTTATGACTCAAGGACCACATTGTGGAGGCGAAAGATACCAAAGCCTCCCCCCCCCGGTTTAAAATGATAGCATTCATTTGCATCTCAGAAATGGTATAAATTGTGTACCATATAAGAATCAATAAGTATAAGTTAAACAAAATAGTGACAGTTTTATTGGATTTATTTACTGTGCTAATTTCATATCTATACCTGCAAGCACATTAAATTTTTGAATCAGTTTAATGATCAAATATACCCTGAGTGAGTGTGATTGTAGGGCTTATTGGCGCAAGAGCCGGTATCAGCTATACTGCGCAAAACATTGTTTTTAACATCTCATAGTGTTTAAGACAATAGTTAAAAATTTAAAATATAAAGACATTAACAAGGTATATTTAAAAGCTAGTGCGAGTTGGCAAACCAACGGTGTTAATCAAAAACAAATAAAAAATAGAAACATCGAAAAAATAGGGAAGAAAAAGAAATTTAATTAAACTGATACAAAATTAACACAACTCAGAGTTCACGACTCACGAATCTGTTAATATTAATGAACGCTATAATTCAATAAAAATCAGAAGAAATCTAGAATTGTACTCTAGCATATTTAAAACAGATTCATATCTGATCTAGACGTGAAAAGAAGAAAAGAGGAAATTTGATAACAAGAAACAGGGTCGAAAATAGAGAAGGATCACTAGGATACCCCGGGGTCGTGACACCCGTATTTACCGAAGGCAGTAAACCCCTTGGGAAAAGGAAAATATCATTAAGGCACCTCGGTATTGTGACACCCATACTCACCTAAAGAAGGTGAGCCCCCTGAAGGGGCAAATTTTCCCTCTATCCACTTTTCTACATTTTTTTTCCGGTAATCAGGAGTGAGATTGCTTGGGAAAATTCTCATCACAGCCTGCAAGTTGATGTCATCTATATTTACCCTTGCTGATCTTCATGCAAAAAAACCTTTGCCCACAAATATATGTTGACCCAAAAATAGAGAAAATTTTTTGTCAGTTTAGTTTTCTGATTGTCTTTGTGGGTCGCAAAAGAAACTCTCTTTGCGGGCCGCTATTTTCCCATCCCTATTTTAAACAGTCATCAAAGTTGAGTAATATTCCATAACAAAATGTGTGTATGTCAGTGTGTTTGTGTCTCAGTTTTTGTTTAGAAACATTTCTCAGAAATAATAACTCAAGTCAAATCTTTGAGTTATTAGTAAAAATTATATTCTTTTGGGTGTATTTCTGAAGAATCTCAAATATATCACAATTATTGATATACACACAAAATCTTTCAAAATAATGCATTAACTCCTTTTTTTTCGTACATTGTTCTAAAATGAAAGAAATGGGCACAATGAAAATTTGTGGAAGTTTTTATGATAAATATGATATTATTTTACTATATATATATTTTTTAATTTGATATTTTTTAATGTACCCAAATAATCATTTACTGAATAAACTACTTAAATCTGGTTAAATAATTTAAACTGTACAATGCACACACAAATAACTAAATACATTTTAGAAATAGTTTTAATACAACTGTGATTTTTTGTGATTTTTAATACAACTTATTAAAAATAAGGAATTGAAAAACTCTTCAAAATTTTTTATGTGTACATAAAGTATTTTTAAATAGTAATATTAAATACGATAAAAGCTTAAAGAGAAAATATGTAGTTGAGTGAATTGGGTTCATTGATGCCAAGTCGCTGTTATTTATGTTCATCTAAAAAAATTTATAATGATATTTTCTATAAATCTGACTTTTATTAAATATTTTTAGAAAGAAAACATTTTTACGTTTTTTATCACAAAAATATTTATGTCTTTCATTTTTGTAGGCTTGAAAAAGGCTATTAACATAATGCTTACCATTTTAATTCTTGAAATGTCTTAGTCGGGCATATGAGCTACGAAAAATTTAGAGGTGGGAGTGTGACTGGAAGATCAATTAATTACAAAAATATTTAAATAAATTTTAAATATATATTTATATAATCAGTGTGAAACCTTTTATTTCTTTATTTCTCAAACTAATTATCCATCTTTTTGGGGGATTTTTGAAAGAGATTTGATGCTTGTGATAGAGATTTTTTTTCTATCATTCAAAAAAATCTGAATATAAATTTTTAAAAAAACTGCCAATATATATACTATTTTTTTAAATTCGATATTAATATTTTGTGTGTTTAAAATGAATTTAAATTGCCATCTAAATTTTTTTAAAGAGAAATTCTTGGACACCGTGAAGTTTCTGCTGTTTAAATACTCTTCTCTCTCTCTCCTCTTCTCTTTTTCTCTCTATTTCCTTTGTTTATTTATTTTTCTTTTATTTGAAGCATTTTAAAAGTCTGCCGACTAGACGCTTTCTAGCCCTAGCCTGTGACGTCAGGAGGTGTGTTGCACGTTCTCTCCTACTATTGGACAAATAAAGGGCGGGGGTTCGCGTTGCATTCTGGGATATAACTGACATGTGAGGAATAAGTTTACTCGCATTGCTACTGTTTCTACAAACTGACAGCTAACATTTGAAGTTGAGAAACGGAACAAATTAAGGGTTTTTCTTCCTTTTGCCAAACAAATTGCACATCAAGAAAGCTACATTTTCAAATAAAATTAGAAATTAGCTTTGATAAATCGTACAAAAGTTCGTTTCTCCTTTAAATAACTCTTAAAAACACTCCACATGCCTCACTTACGAACGCCGGTAAGTACATTCATTCTCTGCCATTCATTTTCATTGAATTTCTATAAGCGTTTCACTCTTTACTTGTAAATTAATATTTGAGTGCGATTGTTTTGAAATGTATTGTGCAAAGAAACAGAGATGGAACGGCATAATTATTTTCGTATGATTTTTTTAAAAATTGCATATTTAAAGTGTAACGATCGCTTTGTATTTGTTTACTACTTTATTTTCAATGATATCGTGTAACTTATTTCCTTTTGAGTTCTTGAACCTATATTAAGCTAAACTGTCACAATATGTGACATAAAACAAAAACAAAAATTGAGTTTTATTTTTAATAAAAATGAAATTGCTTTAAAATTTTTTCAAAAGTAATTTGAATTGAAATTTATTACGATGGGCATCTATTTACCTTTTTGAATTTATATTCTAAAAGTGGTATAAAGACATTATTTTTTTAAACTGTAAAATATATTTGAATCACTGGCGTACACAGATCTCCCTTATGGGAAGGGGGTTACATACTAAAAAACAAGTAAACGAAAGCACTAACTCCTTGTGTATGCCATTGATTTGGATCGTTATTTTATTGAAACTTTTACTATGACATTCAATCTAAACATATAGTGAATTACAATGCATAAAATATTAAATAGTTTTACTTGCAATATAATTATCTGCAGTTCCTAATCAAGGTTATATATAATATAATATATAACATGTAGAAAATCTGATCAAATTTTTATTATTGTTAGTTGAATTATTTCAGTAAACAGAATATCTGTAAGAGTTAAAAAAATATTCATTTGGAATCTTATTTTCACTACTAACTATACAGTGAAATTAAGATCATAATTTTTAAAATTAGAGAAAGCTCTGTAAATATGAAGTTAGAATATATAATGTGTTATATCAATGTCCTGAAGTTATGAGGGAATTTTTCACAATGCATAGGAAAGAGGTGTAATAAACATGAAAAAAAGCATAATATACAACTTTAATTAGAATTCAGAAATCAAATGCATTTTACATATATTTGTATTATATATTGTAACTGAAGATTTAATAAAGTGATAACTGTAAAATATTTCCCACATACTTCATTCAAAAATGGGGATATCTATTTCATATATGTTCTCATGGAATTTCGATTTATATTGTATCCTGCTACTTAAATGAAAGATTTTTATTGCTGAAAATGCATTAGCAATTTATCTTCTGTTTTTGTTTTTTTTTATCGTTTGATCTAATTTATATTTGATTATTTTTACATCATTGTGATGACTGAAGTTTTAGAGCACATGGATGAAATTGGTTCTAAAAAAAAATGAACATTTAAACTCAAATCATGAGATTTCACGAACTTTGAAAATTTTATAGTTTAAAATCTTAATTCCAAAAATTGTTCATGGTGGGCTCATTCACTTGCATTTGGATATTTAATTTAGTTAATATTTATGTCCGTTATGCTTCACGTGGAATTTAAAACTCTTACTATTGATTTTTCATCAATTCTTAGTAAATAATTATTTGGATTTCATACAAAATTGGTATTTTTATGAATTTTGAAAAGGTTTTATTTGATTGTAACAATTATAAAAACGCTTTTCTAAAGCCAAACTGTTAAAATAACTGTTCGATTTCTGATACCTGTAAAGATTTTCATACAAAGGGTGAATGAATATTAACGTCGCACTGTTCAGCTACACGAGAGCTTTTGGCGACGAACCTCGTAATTTGGAGTCATGGTCTAGTGACGAGGACGCACCTGAGCTGGAAACCCCCTCTTAACTACTACACCACACCAACGGGAGGACGTTTGAGCAGTCGACAGATTTAACGTGCATCGCTCCCCTACACGGAGGGTCTTTAGTGGTACTGGGCTCGAACTCATGACACGCGCCAGCCACGTTGCGATACCTTGACCTCTAGGCTACCGCGGCCACTACATACAAAGGGACTAATGCGCATAAAATCGGCCCAAGCTTTGGCATGATGGAGAAATTTGGTGAATGGGTGCCAACTCAGATGTCATTCAACTACGGTTCAAAATTACTCAATCTGTTGCCAATAGCTCTTAAATAATTTCATCGTCCCTTTGTACTTTTTAATTTCTAAATAATGCTGAACAATATAATATTCTTTTTTAAATGTTCTGTTAACTTTTTTATACACCTCGCCTGTAAAAGAAAGAAATTATGTTTGCTCAATAAAGCCTGAACGTGTGTGGGGGAAGTTGTTCCTGGGGGACTTAGCCCTTCTGGGTGAACTCGATTCCCTAGAACATTCTACCAACAGGGTAGCTTCGAAGTGGGATTTTACTAAGCGAAAAATCCCCCCCCCCTTCATTGTAGGATATCCTAGACAAAATTTTTTGAGGGATCAAATATTCCAAGACTCACAAAAATCTGACTAATCATTTCTAACAATCTTTTTTTTTATAAAATGAATAAGGCACTTTTTTGTGTGCCTAATCTGCTATATCAAAGATGTCACTTTCGTATTCTTCAAGAAATCAGAATAATAAAAGTAACGCCCGAATTCTCCCACACGCATATAATCCCAGCTGTAATAATAATCTCTGAAATAATCCCAGAACTGTATTACGACGTGGTATATCAATTGAAAGCGATGGGTTTAAATATTGCTTCACGATTGATCCTTGGCATGTGACCTTGAAAATTTTGTAGAAAAGTAAGGTTTAGTGACGATTTTAAGCGATGGAAAGGCTCCTAAACTGAGGATATGACCGTGCAACAGCAGTTAAAGATTAATTTAGAGGTTGCAAAGTTAAAATGTCGATTTCCTTTTGGGGAAACCCTTTTTGGGTAAGCTCGATCCCCTTAGGCATTTCACCAGCAGCTTCGAGTTGAGTGAGTAAACATTAGCGTCGCACTGTTCGGCTACACGAGAGCTTTTGGCGACGGACCTCGTAATTTGGAACCATGGCCAAGTGACGCGGACGACACCTGAGCTAGCACCCCTTCTTCTAACTACCACACCACAGCAACGAGACAGCGTTTGAGCTCTCGACTGATTTAACGTGCCCCTATACAGCGGGTCTTTAGTGGTGCTGGGCGCTCGAACTCATGACACGCGCCAGCCACGTTCTGATACCTTGACCACTAGGCTACCGTGGCCCCCCAACAGCTTCGAAATGTGGCTTTAATAAAGAATCATTAGAGAAAAGTAACCATCCCAAACAGTAACAAAACAAAGACTTTTGAGTATTTAAGTGCATCTCAGTTTAGTTATAAAAACCCTTATTAATTGAAAATAAGGTAATTTCCAGTCTGAGATGAGCACGTTATGGTGAAGTCTGTAGAATAAATTACTAGGTTAGGTGTAAATTTCGTCATCAAAGGCAGATTCAAAATAATGGAATATGTTGAATCTGTTACATCATCTGACTCTATCACACAAATAGCTCAATAGCCCTTTGTGGCCGCGGTAGCCTAGAGGTTATTGTCACGAACTTGTGGCTGGCGTCTCACAACTTTGAGCCCTTGTGCCTCTGAACATCCTTGTAGGGGCACTGACGCACGTAAATCTGTCGAGAGGCTCAAAGTCGTCCCATTGGAGTAGTGTGGTAGTTTGGAGAGGGATACCGGCTTAAAGGTGTTATCCTCATCACTTGACTGAAGTCCAATTTTTTCGAGATCTGTCACCAATAGCACTTGTGTTGCTTTTTCGTGCAGACGTTAATGTGAACGCTCTTTCACTCACACATATATCAGCTTGAGCGGATGTGTAATAATGAAAAAGAAGACGACTATGTTCGTTGCATGGTATTTTCGAGACAAATTTTCGAGATAAATTGCATCTTGTATACCAGAAAATAGGACAATTTGCAGAGTAATTTTTAAAAATTGTTTGCTTAATTATCCGTATTTAAGGAACGAGTTGAAATTTATAAGCATTCATTTATAAATAATTTTTAGAAGCTAATGTTCTGTTAATTATTTCTTCTAACAAATTTTAAAATCTAAATCTAATATTTCCGAGATAATAATATTGGGATTTAAAAAAAACTTAAGTGATAATAAAACATAATTTTATTCTACATCATCAATGGTGTGAAAATACACAAATGTATAAAGAAACGTGATTATTTTAAAGCAAGCTATACCAAAAATGAAATGCCAATATATATATATATATCTAATATATAAAATTCTCCTGTCACAGTGTTTGTAACCAAACTCCTCCGAAACGACTTGACCGATTATTATGAAATTTTGTGCGTATATTCAGTAGGTCTGAGAATAGAACGTAAACTATTTTTCATTACGATATTGCAATTAGTTGAAAAGATATTAATTAAAAACCTTAAAACGCCTAATTGTTTTACTCCTGCGGTTTGTTTACTTGGCAGAACTTCCATTCCGTTTCGGCCGAGCGGTGATCCGACGTTTCCACCATCTTAAAATTGCCATCCAAATTTTACTGTTAAAATCAGACAAAAAGTAATTACAGAATCGGAAAGATCATTTATTTCGCCACAATATGGTATAATTTTTTTGCAAAATAATGATATTTTCTATTTTTTAAGAATTTTTAAAAAAGGGTTAAAACTGATGCGTTTTTATGCAAATTATATCTAAATTGTTGCGTATGAATTTCTTTTCGTGTTATTAAAACGATATTCTACACTAAATAACTTCAAGCCTTTCTCTTTTAGATACAGTCATTTAAAGAATAAAATTCCCAAAACTTTGTTTTTAAAGATTTTTCAAAAAATACTCAAAATTTTAACTTAACATTGGAAAACTTTGTCATTTATGAAGATAATCGTACGAAACTTTATTTCCGTGTGTAAAAAAATATTATCCGTAATCTGTATGAAGATTGAAAAAATTGCTTAAAAATTACAGATTTAAAAAAAAATTTTGATTTTTGTAAAAAACCGTTTTTGTGAGAAATAATTTAAACAGTATTTTTGTACATTTTTTTTATTTAAAAGTACTTTATTTTTGCAATTAATTTGTGAAGTTTGAAAGCATTAAATTAAAAATTATGCCCTAAAAATAAAAAAATTTTAAAAAATACGCTATTTTACAGTTAGCCAAATCTCGGAGTCGAAAAATAGTTTTGCGCCAAAGACCTTTGTCCGTCGACCGCATCTAACTCAAGGGTTACACTAAAAAGTTCTGCCTTAAACAGGGGGAAATCAGTAAATTTGGCGAGTAAAAAAAAAAATGCGAGTGAAAAAGTTATTTTTGCTTCAATCTTCGTCATTTATTCTATAGATAATTTTCAAAATTAAATCATTATAGATGTTAGATTAAGATGACAAAATGTGTTCAATATATTTCTGAGACTCATTTAAAATATTTATCAGTATCAAAATGTTTGTTCTCTTTCATAAAACTTATAGTTTACTTTAAAATAATGCCTAATGTATAAATCTTTTTTTGACATATAATTTCATAATAAAAACGCAAAATTTGCCCATTTCAAACAAAATTTTTTTGAATTATTCAGTTAAATAAGCAAAACTTCCTTAGAAAAAAAAAGCTATGTTCAAATAAAAAATTCTTCATTATTAATTGCGTGTTATTAATATATCAAAAATCACTAAATTGGCATGTAACAATTAATTGCTAAATGAATATTTTTAATCAATATTAGTATAAAATAATTAATTTTGTTTTGTATTTTATGATTTCTTCTAAAATGAATAAATATAGATGAATTTAAATGAAAATGATTCTTAAAAAGTTCATTGATCATTTAGAATCAGTGATTAAAAAAATAAAATGCCAAAAACTATCTTTTTTTTTTAAGAATTTTAAAAAAAAACTTTTTTTTTACAAAACAATGATATTTTGCATATTTTATGATTTTTTCTAAAATGAATCAAAATCGTTGCGTTTAAATAAAAATAATTTTTAAATCTTTTAGAATCAGTGATTTAAAAAATAAAAAGCCAAAAACTTTTTTGAACAAATTTTAACAAAACACTCAAAATACTTAAAACAATCATTTAATAATTTCTTCTTTTTAAAGATAATTGCATGAAACTTTTTTCCCGTGTGTCGAACATTTCAAAATATCCTCACAATTTTACTCCAAGATTTAAAATAGTAGTAAAATTTTGTAATTTGAAAAATTTCTACTTATCTGTCTTTTTTCAACATACAACTATTTTTAAAAAGGCTACATTTTCGTTTCCGGAGACTAAAAAATTGCAACGAAAGAATTGAAAAGTGAGTGAGTGATTTATAAATTCGCACTGTTCGCCTATTCGAGGGTTTTTAGCGACGGACCTCGAAATTTTCAACCATGGTCAAGTGACGAGGACGACACCTAAGCTTTTACCCACCTATCCTAAGTCCCACACCACATCAACGCAACAAATTTCGAAAAAGGGAGTTTTAATGTCATAGTTAAAGAAATCACTCACATCGCGCATACACACACATAAGTGCTATCGCCCTGAGGGAAACAGGAAATTCCCATGGGGATTATAAGTTATTCACTGGTAAAAGCCCGTGCAACGCCGGCTAAGCGGAGAGGAAAGAAACAAAGAAGTAAAAATAATTTCGAGAAATAATATTGGAAGTGCTGATTTTGTGAAGAGAAGGGAAAATGTTAAACGAGAAAGCCATGACACGCACTCACGGGCCATACACTCACATCGTACGCGTCACACCCACACAAAAGTTCTGGCGTTAGAAAAAAAGGAGGAAATTAACATGGGGATTAAGTTATACCCTCGGTAAAAGCCCGTGCAACGCCGGGCCGGGTCAGCTGGTATATATATATAAATTATCCCGAAGCTATAGATTAGAAGTTATAATATTGAAACAATTTGGCTGAAAAGATCAAATTTATGAAATATGAGCATTATGCGACTCATCACTTGTTGTTTTAGACAGTGAAATATTTAAAGCACGTTAACCTATTGAATATACTTTTCTGCACTAATGATTCACAGTTAAGAATATAACTGTGTCGTAATTAGATTACAAAACGATTTTTTCCCTTTTCATCAATTACATGTTTACGACTCAGAGAACAACGTCCTTGGCATTTGACTTCTTGAATGGAGCAATTATTTAGATCACTGTCAGTTAACCAACTGTGAATACGCACAAAATAACATGTTTCATCTAGTAACCTGCTTTTAGAACACAAATGACATGAGAGGGGGAAAACAATCTCGCACACTTTCCATCTGATAATGAAAGCCCTTTGCCAAAATTCTTTCTAGCATATGGATGTTTTTCTTCAAAGCATATTTTTCTAATCAACGTTTTGATTTTACACAGCTCAACATTCTTCATAGAAATTATTTAGGTAACATTCTTTGTCAAATTTTAAAATACACACACGAGCATTTAGGAGAGATAAAGTGTATCTTAAAATTATAAAAATTTAATTCATTATTTCTTTAAACCTAAAATAGATGGCTGGCAACTCGCGCAACAGATTCAAACAGTTAAAGATTTATTTTGTTTGGTTCTATGGCAACAATTTTCAATCGATTGCTATTAATCGTTATCGTCTGATTTTATGTTGTTCGGTTTGTGAATAGCATGATGGAAGGGGAAAATTTGAAATATCATCATATTTAAAATTGAACAACCCAAGTTAAGGAAATATATTAAAAGACGTTAAAAATAGACGTTTGGATACATAATAAATTAGAACAGAATTTTCTATTAATTAAATTAAGAATCCTATTTTATTTTTTAAAATTCCATCGAAATTTCCTTTTTTGAAGTGATAATTTGATTTGGGTGTGTGATTCAAGCTTATATTATGTGTGATGTGCTACGTGTATTACTTAAGAAAGTTGTATATTTGTGATTTTTTTAAGAACTGAAGCATCAAAGGTAATGTTAAATTAGTAGAATTCCTACATTTATATATAAACAAACACTTGCTTTACATGATTTGTTGAGGGGGAAAATTTTTTTAGCATAATATAACATAACTTTGCTGACGATATTTCAGAAAGAACTCTATATAACATTTCTTTTCATTATAATTTAATGAAAGGAAAAAGCAGTGAGTAAAAAAAGTATATTAGACTTCTATTCGAACTTAAGTCTGTTGCGTAATATTAACTTTTCTATTTCTTTAAACCGATATTAAAATGGTTATAAAAAATGTCATTAAAATTTAGTATTTAATAAAGGAATTTTTATCCATCGCGACTTAGGAAATCTTATAAAGATATCCAGCAAAAATGTGTTGATTGAATTTTTTATTTCTGTATATCATTAAATTAAATCAACTACCTGTACAAAAAAATGGAATCTACAAGACGTTTTCGAAGAGCAAAGCATTCAACTGCTAGAAAAGCATTTCCTGGGCAAATGACACGTAGTCTAAAAATAATTCAGACGACTAGCGACTCCAAAAGTTTCGCTTCTACGTCCCGCAGATATTTTCAACTCTGGGCATTGTGCCCTATCATTCACTTTTAAAAAACCTAAATCCAAAAAGAAATTCGGAATTCCAAATTACACGCCTCAACCGCGAGGCTATGTGATTGGTTCGATATGCGACGAGCCCCCTTTCGTCAGACGATTTTCCTTCCTAACGGAAAAATTATTGCTGGCATTAAACTTTTTGAAAAGCAGTGTCTGCAAAAAATGCATAAGTAAACATATTTTGTCTGCATGAAAAATATGGTGATTATTTTGCCAGCATTTTTCTCCTTTTTTTTCTTTTCTTTTTAAGAATAGAATGTTTTTTTTTTATATATCACACACATGCACTTAAAACTTCATTTACATTTCTATTTTCGCTCTGCAACATTTGTATTTTTTTTAAATCTAAACCGCACAAAAAACCGGAATGTTGTCTGAATGGAAATTTGTGTAACTGAAATAAAAATACTTTTAACGTTTTAAAGAATAAATTTAAGTTTCTCGAAACCAGTTGTGTTCTGATTTGTAATCATATGTTAACTCTTACTTAAATTTACTGCTAACAATACTGGAGTAATTTTTAAAATTTATATTCATAATTTCTTACTTTTAAGAACTAAGAAAAATACAGTTTATCAGTTTTCATCAATGTTTAAGAATGTTAAATATTTCTTTTACACTGCTTTTTTTTCTTTTGATATCTTACTTTAAATACAAATAAAAGTATTTTTACTTATTATTTGGGTAATGCTAGATCTATGCACCGATGGACAAAACTTCGAAAAAATTAACTTTTTTGAAGAGCAAAAGTAAATTGTTCTAATAGTTCTATTTATATCAAAATTAATTACTTAATTATTTGTCATCAAGAGATATTGCATTGGAATATTTGATTATATTACAAATTATAGTCATATTTCTTTTGAGAAATCTTTTCAGAGTATTACTAATTTCAATATTTAGCAATCTGCTGATTCAAAGAAAAGTTTTAAATTTTAATATTTAGCAATCTGTTAATTCAAAGAAAAGTTTTAAATTTTAATATTTAGCAATCTGTTGATTCAAACAAAAGTTTTAAATTTGAAAAAAAAAATTATTATTACTCAAGATTGCTTACATAATTTACAACAAATAATAATAAATTACTAAGTTTAATTTCATCATTGTAAAAGAAAATTGAAGCAATACTATTAGAAATTATTTTTCCTAATCTAATGATCAGTATTAACAGATTATAGCAGTAGCGTACGCGCAGATCTCTTAAGGGTTGGGGGAGGGGGGAGAGGAGTGTTACATTCTAAAAACATGAAGGGAAAAATCTAATAATCTATGATAAAATTTAAAAATCTCTTGGTCTTGGGGAAGGGGAAGGTTGAACCCCCCAAACCCCATCCTTATGTATGCCACTGGATTATAATAATTGTTACGAATTTTATATAGTCTTTAATTTTACAAGATCTAAGCTATCTGAATTATGAATACATGCATACTTTCAAAGCCTTCTAAACTTGGTATATTCAGTAGATGATTAGCCCAACTTTTGTATCGGTCATCGTTTGACCACATTAAGTGGTCATAGTCGCGGGTTTAAAACTAGTGCCACTGAAGACCTACCGTATAGATGGGCTGATGCATGTTAAAACTATCGAGGCTCAAAGTCCTCCGTTGGCATGGTGTGAAAGCTTGGAGAGAGGGTGTCAGCTTCGTGTCGTTCTCATCACTTGACCATGGTTCAAAATGCTGTCCATCTCCGATAGCCCTCGTTTTGCTTCACGTCGCATTAAATGGACTTCAGAAAAGATAAGACACAGAATTTCTTCACGTCATTATTCGACTGATAAACGTTAAATACACATACACTGGTGAACAAAAATTAACGATGAGTCTTCCAAATTAGCATATGGACAGAGTAAACAAGCAGGATTGGTCAAAAGGCCAATTATAAGATGTCGAGACAGGTACGGTAGAGAATTTGTATACATGTGGCATGACGTACTGGACTAGTATCAGAAACGTATTTAACACTCAACAGAAATGTTGAGCTTACATCGATAAACACAATTGCACAGAGTGATCAATGTCGAGTTGCTGCCTTAAGAGCCCAATGAGCTATCTTGTAGATGACAATGGCGAGATGAAATCATTGGGAATGTGGAAGTAAGATTAGAGTGATTGTGAAGTTCGGGATCTCTCACAGAATTTCGAACTACAGAAAGAGCCGTCCAAGAATTCAGTTGTGGTCGTCCATGAGCAACCACAGTGGCAGATGACCGATATATTGCCCTTCAAGCGAGAAGGGATAGACAGCATATAGCAGCAGAAATAGCAAGATGCAGGCAACAGGTTACTAGACAACCGATATCACATTTTACCATGGTCTGCACAATGGTGGTCAATTTGCACGATAACCAGTACGATGTGTTCTATGAAAAGTCCAGCACATATCGGGTAACAGCTTTTTTCAGAAGGTGGGAAGTACAAGAACTGTATAAATAGTAATTAGGCATAGTCCTCTTTTTGATCGAGTATTTTTTAGTCTGGTTAGCAATTTTGGGCGCACATTTGGAGAAAAATGAAAACACACACAATCAATAACTCTTCTAACATTGAAAGGAACCGACTTGAAGGTAGTGGAATGCTTGTTTTGGGGAAAGGTATGCTAGTACCCTTACTGATCCTCATATTTTTCTAGAATGTTCAGTTACTGGAGCCCACTGTTATACCGAAGTTCTACTTTACGTGCGTCTTTTTGAGTTGCTATGGACTCTCAGTTTCATTTCATGGATGATAATGCTGCATCTTATCGTACAATAGCTGTCGAACTGTTGAGTAGTGAAGATATTTAATACATGGATTGGCTTGTAAGGTATCCGGATATCTAAATCAAATCCGATACGTATGGGGTGCTCTAGGGCAGGGGTGTCAAACACATAAGCGTTTTTGAGGCCCGACAAGTATAACGGCACAAAATAATATAAAAATTTCTCCCCGAAATTGGAAAGATAGTAACAGAAAAGAAATGTCAAGTGTTACTGCGTAAACTTTAAACTTTTCTTGTTCTTTTATATATGTTTGTCATAATGTATTATTCGAAATAAACCTACGTTTCTATAAATATTGATTTTTTTTTTTTTTTTTTTTTTTGCGGCTTTCTTTTAGTTAAACCTAAAGTTAAGGTTAAAAATTAACTCCAAGTTAACTTTTGAGTTTGACACCCTTACTCTAGGGAGACGTTATGTACAGCCTTCAGTAATGATTCCAGAGCTAACAAGAGAAATTAGAAGCAATATACAGTAGAACCTGGTTCTGTGCGGTCATTTTTTATGCGATTTTATTTTTGTGCGGTTTATGAATTTCAATGGCTTTCACGCCACTGTAACACTTTCTATCAATGTACCAATGGCGCGGAGAATGTTAGGGCCCCCTTAAAAGTCAGGTTTTGCCTTTAATATTTTATAAATTGGGTAAATACGTACATGGTGTTAGTCAAGCTTTGGGCCCCCCTAGAGTCCTAGGCACCCCACGAGGATTGCGAGGGTGTACGTTACACCACTGCAATGTACATATATACACTTCAAGATGCTCTGCTCATTTATTATAAACAATCTCCCGACAATGCATGTTCAGTTGCTTTCTCTCAACTGGGAAACAGCTCGCGCTTGATTGAAGACGAAAATTTTAAGGACAGATTTTATCAATAATTTGATTATGAAGACAGACAAGATTAACCGGATTCTTTGAGAAGGAATCAAATATATGCAGGGATACAGCTTTCCAACAAATTGGAAATGCATTTTTTTAAAAATAGATATCAATTCTGAAAGAAGTATGAAATTTCAAAAGAGTTTCGATCATGCACCTATCTAGTTATCGTGACATTTACAAGCAACTGACAAACCGTCCTTCTTCGTAAAAATTTATCTCTTATACTTTATGGTGCGAAAAAATAAATTGAAATTGTACCTTGAAGTGACAAAAACGATTTTGAACTTATTTATCACAGGATGATGAGCGCTTTGGATTACGATAAGTAGGAGTGAATTTATGCATGCACATTTTGAAAAATTCTCCATGTATACAATGAGAAACTAAATGTTTTCATGTGTAATTTAATTATTTACTTTTTTATGGAAGTACTTTCTCATTAATGCGGTCCCTCTCCACTACATAAAAAAATGTTCTATGGTATATTGACGAAGTTGTTTGTTATATGTAAGAACTTATGAAATTTTCGAATATTTTTTTTTGTGCGTTTATTTTTATGCGGTCCCTATCTATCATACAAAAACAGGTTTAACTGTATCTACAGCTCGTAGACAAACTTGTTCTCAGCATCGAAAAAATTTAAATCCTGCTAAGCTGCCAGAAAGGGTCATATCCTATATTAAAGGCCGGATTTTTTCTGGACAGCCACCTTCCACATAGACGTTTAGGTATGCCACAAGTTGATTATTAAGTTTCACGTACCATTGTAAATTTAAATTGGATATAGTTTAAAGTTTTCCATTTTCATACACAATAACATCAAATGCATGTTTATAACCACATTTCATTGTATTAATAAATCGTGCGGCTTATTTTCCCCTTTTGAATCATAACTCTAATCTCCACGCTTTATAATTCATGTGGTAGGAACTTACGCAAATTAAATATATCTTGATCCATTGTACTTGCAGTGGCTTGGTGTAGATGTAGAGCGCTGGATGCCAGTTCACATTTCGATTTCGTCATCTGATCACTGATCAAAATTACGAAGTATTTATTTCACTGTGGGTTAAAAGGACATTTGAAATAGGCGAAACGGGTAACTGGAAATGTTCTAAGAGAACTGAATCACTAACTTACTGCAGAAAAATGAAGCAAAAAATGCATTGAAAAGATAACGGAAAGAGGAATTTAGAACGCGCGCGAAGTATCGAAGCTTTTGTATTATAGATTTATCAAAAATACTTATAACCTTAGTTTTCTCAAACTTTTTATCTTTACTCTACGATTAATAGAAAATAGCTTTTTTAATGCTATTTAAAAAAATGTTGTTTCTCAGTTGCAGTTAACGTTAAATGCAATTTTTGCTAAACCTGGAATATTGCATTGGAAAATGTTTGAAAAATCATAGCTTTTAAATTCTTACTATTGAAATTTCATAAAACTTGGTATAATTGTTTTTTAATTCGAAAATAAGAAATGGAAATGAACATACAAAAATACAAGAGGTAAAAGCAAAACTTGTTTTGCATCACTGTTATTTATTTACTCTAAAAAAAGTACGGAAACACTAATTCACTGCATAACAAATACATGCAAAATTTTCTTAAACTTTTACAATTACTTTATCTGTAATAAGGAAAAGTGGAAGTGAGTTATTTCAGTTTTTATAAAATTTCATTCATACATTTGATTACATTTATTTCTATGAATTTAATATTACACTTAGGTACTTACGTATTATCACAACAATCGCCAACGTTCAAGATAACTCGCCAAGTTGGCAACCCCAATTTCGCACGTGCTGTATGCGCTGAATTTGCAATCATGTTCTTCGTTTCATGTAATGTTGCGATAATACGTAAGTGCCTACATTTATTATTAACAAATTCTTTGTGTATTTAACCAGGACCATAAAATCCTACTATAGCTCAAACCTTTTGCAAAGGAGAAAAAACTGCGCCAACAGCTCATTTTTTTCTCCCGTTGTATTGAATTATCCAATATGACAATAATTCACCAAGTTTACGATAAATAAAGGCGTGTACTAAAATGGGATTCAACCAGATTTTGTTTAAATCCATACCTCATTTAGTGAAAGCACAGAATCGGCCATACGTGTTGGTGCGATTTTAAAAAATCGCCAACTTGACGCGCTCTCGCGTGTTGTCCTATGGAGTATTAAACCTTCCAGAAGATGTAATGCATGAGCGCGAAATTCAGATGGCGGAAAAGTGAAATAAACACACAAAAAAAGCGGTTAAAGTGTAGCCTTGGTGATGTCAATTTCTTTTGGCGACCAAAATCGATTGCCAAGCTACTTCACTTAGCCATGTGTCCAGAAGCCAGAATGACTTCGTTATCTCACCATAATATCTATATAAAAATCGCCAAATCCAAAGTCCCCCCCCCCCCGCTATACTACACTTGAGCCCCAAAAAGCATCTAAGAAAAATGGAAATTGTTGCAAACTTAAAATCGTAAGTGAAAAATTTAATTTAAGAAATTAATTAAAAATTAGTTTTAATTTATTAAAATTAATGGTATTTACGTATTAGTGCCACACGAATCGCGCCATTTCCCACCAAAATCTAACTAATTGGTATTTTTTCATATAAAACACATTAGAATCTTAGTCTCTTTTATTTCAAGATACGATTCGCTTGGCACCAATTTTGCCGCAATGAGGCTAATACGCAAGAACCAAATTAATTTAAAATTAAAACTAAAAAAATTAAAATGCACTATTTTCAAAACAATTTCTTTCTGCCTTTTTACCCTTCCTTTCAATTTCATGCTTTTCCCATTGTTCAGATGACGATCCAGTTAAACCGTTTTTCATACACCATTCTAACACAGCTTTCTTTCTTAACGCAGGCAACATAGCTAAAAACCTTTCATAATACTCAACATATTTCAACATACATTCATTCACATTTGCAACAATACTCATTCCATTGGTGGCCATTGTGAATATCTATACAAATTTATGTGGAGAAAAAGAAATGAACATTGAAAAAACGTATCCACACCCGAAGAACGAAGCTAAAAACGTTCTGTCAAATGTTCCGCGAAAAAGTAGACGCAGAAATGCGACAAAACGAACTATGGAAATGTTTGTGAAAAAATCGAATTAAAATAGTATGAAACTAATAATATAAACTATAAATATAAACCAATAAACACATTTTAACATTATAATAATAATTAAAAAAATGAAACACAAAGCAACAAGTTATAAATGAAATAAAAATAATGCTGCCAACCACAGAACCAAATTCTACAAAATTATTCTGTCTAAAAAAATATACTGGGCATGTGGGAAAATAGGCCGATATTTTCTTCAAACAGCCCAAAAATCGACTCAGTTGCCACAATTGGCACGCTTGTCAATCTCGGGAAAAGCGCAAAAAAATAAATTGCGCCAACCAGTGACCGATTCTGCACTTGAACTCCTTATTTATTGTCAACTCGACGAATTATTGTCGTCATATTGGATAAAAATCTAATACAAAGATGAAAGCTAGGATTTTGTCAAGTTCTTATGGGATTATATATTTTTTTTTCGCACCCAAGCGTTTAAATTTTACTGCAACGGACAAAGTTGGATTTATTTATTGCCAAACCCTTATTTATCACCAACTTAGCGAAATAACTTTTGTAGCCATGAAGGATACGAGTACGGTTATTATTTTACTGTATTATGACCAAAAACTCTTGGGGTCCTCCACTACATCAAAACACGCTGTTGCCGTAAGTTTTTGCCTCGTACTATGATTTTAATCATGGTTCATAAAAAAAAGTCTCAGTGATTTTTGATCCGTCGTCTAAACTCCTAAAAAATAAGATTTTGAAAGTACTTTTTGAAAAAAACGATACTTGAATATTGCATACCTTAATGCAGAATTTTGGAAATTCTAAATTAACTAGTAATTTTTTTTTTTTTTTATGTTTATGTATTAACCTGTCACAAGACAAATAATTTGGCGAAGATTTTGAAGAATTTGTTAAAGGTTTACATACACAAATGACTAAATTTAAATTATATTTCATGGTACTAATTTGATTCCCAACCACCACTGATTTTTCCAAGACTTATTAAAATTAAAGAGCATAAAAAAAATCAAAATCCATCAGATTAATAGTTTATAATCAATGTAAAATCCTGACTGGCGGGATAAGCATGTATCAGGCCAATTAAAGGCCGTGGTAGCTGAATTGTCATAGTCACAGACTTGTGGCCGAGGTTGTCGAGTCGTGGGTTCTAATCCTGATGCCACTGAAAACACACCGTATAGAGAGTTTGATGCGCCTTAAATCCATCAAGACTCAAAGTCTCGAAAGGAAGTTTGTAAGGAGAATGAGGTACCAGCTCAAATATAGCCATCACTTGACTGAGATTGAAAATTATGAGGTTCGTCACCAATAGCCCTCATGCAGCTTCAAAGTTGACGTTATTAAAAAAAAAAATGAAATCGGATCAAGATTGTTAAACTTTTTTTAAAGCGAATTACATTCTGTACAATGTCAACCTGAATGCAATAGACTGCTATAAGAAGGATTTGCATCTGAAAATGTCATACACGGAATCAGGATTTTTGTTCTTGAGTACTTTTCTGAAACAACAGTCAAAGCATCCTCATTACGGTAAATAGTTCATGAAACATCAAGCAGTGTGACTGAAAATTACTGTCCAAAGTATATATTATAGGAAATCTGTATTGTCTGAGTAGTAAATTATTCATCCTTCATTTTATTAGTCGCTTTATAGGACGACTCAATAATAAATTACATTTGACAGGGGTGGTTCTAAAATTTGCTTTAAACTGTCCCCCATGCACATGCACCTTTTTTGTTTTCTATTCAACTGAAAACTTTGAAGTAGAATGTATGCCATCGGTGTATGTTATTTCTATTGTTTTAATAATCTAAAGAGAAAAAATATTCATTAACCCTTTTACAGGTCCGTGGTAAATATACCTTACCACCAAATTCCTCAATCTAATCTCTTTATCAATCGTCTTCATCTGTCTAATTTACTGCTTATTTTACATATTGTAGTATTTCAAACATGTTTAATAAATTGGTTTTGTTTACTATATACTGATCTCTGTTTTCATAAATTTCCTTGGAAATAATATGTAGCAATATTCTTAATTTCATCATCATCACTTAAGAATATAAAATATTTCTAATTCTCTATTCCTGTTGAAGCTGAGGTATCTACAAAATATATTTTAGAAATTTCATGTGGAGAGAGGTAAAAAGAAACACCTTTCAATACGCATACAGGGGTTGTGGTAAACATGTCCTCACCAAACCCAAAGGGGGGATCTTAAAAATCAAAATAAATATACCTAATCTAAATCGATTCCCTTTCTAAAATCAATCTCGTCCCTCTAAAATATTTTAATGTACCATCGGTAGAAGAAAAAAAAAATGGCCTGGTAAAGGGTTAAAAAAATGATGCAAAATTGGAAGCTCAGTTCTGTACTGATTGTGGGGACAGAATCAAATGCTCCAGAATAGAAATCTAGAAATATTTTGCTTCAAAAGAATATAAAGTATGTATGTAAAAGAGATTCCGTAATTTTGATTTTCTTCTACTCATTTTGTGAAGTGCTGTTTTTCACTCGAATTCAACTGGCTATTTTCTTACTCATTGTCAATTAAAAATCCGGTTCTTTTGGATTCGGTTTAAAGGCTCTTCATTGTATTGAAAAACAATTCAGAATGAGATATTTTATAATGAATGTTTATTCAATTTATTATTATAAAAACATATGCATTGCTTTTTTTAATAGAATAAATGGCTTGTGCTTTGAATATTTCGACATTTAATTTTCTTTAATTTTTATGTTGCTATTTGGTTTTTTTAACTCAAAAATGTGACTGGAAGTTTTATTTTAAAATATCATACTGGTTTTATATATATGTCTAGCTCACTTAGAGAATATCATACAAATCCTATCCTCGAATTTTAACTAGAATTCTCGAAGTTCGAGGAGAATATATTTCTGAAAACCAAATCCCTCGCTGGAGTATGTAAGCGTCACCTTCTACATTATTCTGGATTCACAGTGTTGATCCCGAAAATACAATAACGAAGGGGGAGGCATGTGTAGTAAGGAGATCGTATAAATCGATTGCCCCCATTTTGAGGATTTCGTAAAGATTCTGAATTTCTTTGTCCCAGTTTCGCGACAGTTGGGGCCATGGGGAACGAAATTCAGGACGACATTGTAATTTAGGTTTGTGGCGAACCGTTACGTTGTTTGCACTTGTTTTTTACCCCTCAGTTAAACAAAACATATTTTGCTTACTTTTTTCCCCCTTGCTTCATTATTCGAAGAAAAGTTTTGTTTTTAGTAAGATAATTGTTTGAAATTGTAATATGAGGTATGTATGTGTGTGTGCGTGCGTGCGTTCTTATATTCAAATTTTCCATTGAATTTCTTTTATTTACATGCATGTACTTATACAATATTTTTTTGTTTTATTTGTTTTTGTGTATAAACACTGCTTTTAAAAACACATTTCTTTCGCGGTTTTTTTAATACGAAATTGTTGGTTCAATATAAGTTTAAAGAAATCAGGATATTGGTTCCTTAAAAATATTGATAGAAAATCCAAATATTTAAAAAGAAAAGAGAGCGATTTTAGAAAGCTATAATGAAAATAAAACAAGCATGGCTCTATAAAATAGAATAGTTTCCATTAAAATTAAATCATTTGCTTATTTTTTTTTTGAAGATGAACATTTTAAGAGTTACTTCTTTTTTTAAAGTTCTTGAACGTACAATTTTGTAAACTTGGTAAAAGCCCAAAATACAAATATTTTTTTTTAATCAGTTTTGATTTGAAATAGTTTAAGAGATTAAAAAATATTTTTTTACATATTTTAATGCTCATTTTTTTAAAAAATGTTTTTAGACCCACGTTTTACCTAGTTAACCATTAATAGGGTGATAAATGCAAAAATGTTTTTCCGAGCACTTGAAATAATTGCAATCAATAAAATTATTTCTATGTCATGGAATAAATGTTAGGAGAAATGAAGCTGTTTAAGTATTATCACTTCTATTATTTGACCATGACTTAAAAATACAATGTGTTGCTATAGTTGTATATTTTTAAGAAAGTTGAACTTATAATTAATCTACGTAGTCTTTAAGTTTGTAAGATTTTTCTATTCGAACAACAAATTAATCAATTGAGTTCGTTCAAAATATTATACGATAAATTTTAAAGAAATATATGACCGGATATATGTATGAAATTACATAAGGATTTTATGAGAAAATACAAAACCTTACAATACGTTGAAAATTTTATAGTAATAACCTAGAAAATTACAATCATGCATACAATAGCTAATTACGAATATTATCATTTTATTATGAAATGTCATTATGAAATGTTCATTAAAATAACTCCATTCTACAGATATTTTGAAACTAAAAAAAAAATAAATAGATATTTTGAAATTATTATGGGTATATAATAAAGCTTCCTTGCACAATTTATTGTAATGAACTAAAAGGGTACATAAGAACAAAAAAATCTGCAGTATTTTAAGTAACGGTGTCAGATGGCGTTGAACCGATTTTGCTAATCAAAATTATTTTTAGAACTTCTTTATAAATGCATTAATATAAGAAGAAAGTGAGTTGCATAATTTCATTACAAGAGACACGGTGCATCTTTAATTACTTTCAGATTACCTCATTCTGGTTTACATTCATAAACCTTGCGCTTGACGTGAGCTAAAATGATTGTGGTATTGCTAATTTTTATAGAGCTCTTTTGATTGTGATATTATTTGATTCTCTTTAAAATGCTAACTTAATCCTTTTCCATTTGATTTTGTAGGGTCTAACAGGTCACTTGGTTTTTGCATTTGCAGCTGCAGCTTTCGGTTCTTCGTTTCAACATGGTTATAACACAGGCGTTGTCAATGCACCTCAAAGGGTAAGATTTCAAATACTCTCAATTTATAAATTGTACATTAAGTATGAAATCAAAGAAGAATTTAGAAGGAAACAAAGGCGCATTATATTGGTATTAGAGGAACTTGAAAATCTTGATTAGTCAAGATATTATTTTTATGCGGCACAAGAGTATTGCATCGTTCTCTTTGAGTGCTATTACATGCTTTTGAATTGTTTTGATGTCTTTGATTGACTATTACTTAAGGTATTCGATTAAGTGCGGAATATTTTTATTTCAAAATTGAGATATGAGCTTTTGTGGTTTTTAGAATTGTGTAATAATTTACGAAAAAAAGCTTAAGTTGTGTAGGGGAAAAAAATTTAGAGTTAAAAAAAAAAGAAACATTGAAAATTTATAAATTACATGAACAAAAAAGTTCATGAACGAATTTTAAATTTTTCAACTGTTGTATGTTGCAATACTATTCATTTTTGAAATATTTAAATTCTTACAAAGAACAGCGCATTTTATCTTGGTTACTATATGAAATTGTTAAGAAAATACCTGTTATATTTATATAAGTAATTATAAATTTTTCATAGTAATGCGTTGATTTTCCTAAAGAAAATAGGTCAAAATAATCCTAATATAAAAAAAATTCTTTTTACAACCTTCATAGTTTTTTCAGCTAGCCCCGTGCCCATTTCTAATTTAAAAAGTGTTTTGTAGGTGGTAACTGCAAATTGGAAATGACATCATCTTACTAAAACAATTGTATCTTTTGTATTCTAAATTTGGAAAATTTTAAAAAATGGTGTTTTATAAACTTAATAAATTTGGTATATAAATTAAACCCTAAGAAATTTTTTTGTCAATATTCGACGAAATTCTCAATTTTAAGGTAGTCGGATACCTTAAAAAACAATGATCCCCAACCTCCGAGCCGTGGATTCAAATTGTACCGAGCCGCCAAAGAACATTAAATTTTTTCTATTATACTATTGTGGTGTATTTGCTCGGGTTTGTGCAACTTTTTATGGAAATCACTTTATGTTCCATGTTAAATCACTTTATATTCATTTTTTGGTACAACTGTATTTTATTCTGCAGGCATGTTTAAATACAAATAAATAAAATTATGTGAAAACAATCTAAATATAAACAGTCAACTCCCCCCCCCCAACCCTCGGTGGCCGTGGTAAAATTATCAAACACTGACGGGTCCGTGGCGATAAAAAGGTTGGGGGTGCACTGTCTTAAAAGGTTCAATGCATGACTTTTGTGACTGGTGATGTTTAATCGCTAATTCTGCTCCTGATTATTCAAAGATTTGTTTTGTGAATGAAAGATGCTGTATGCGTTAAAGAAACCAATTTAAAAAAATCAACGTGAGAAATAGAAAAGTCACATATTTCAGGTCTTTCTGATTCAAAAGGGAGGGGGCGCTTTATTTTATTATTTTTTTTAGTCATGAGTTCAAATCCTAGTGCCACTAAGGACCAAGTAGAGGGGTTTGATGTACGTAAATCAGGTGCGGCTCAATGTCCTCACTTTGGCATGATGTTGAAATTTGGAGTTGCGTGCCAGCTCAGGTGTCTTTCTCGTTTTAAAATTGTGAGATCTGTCATCCTCGCTTTGATTTGATGTTAATCCATTTGAAATCCACGTCTTATCCCATTGAAATGTAATCACAGACAAACTTTGAAAGGAAGACAGGACAATAGGATCAAAACTTCAAAGATATAACACGGGCAGAGTCGTTCTAAGAGGGTGTGGGAGAAAGAGAATCCAATACCATACCTAGCCGCCCATCCGGTATAGTGGTTAGTGACGCTGACTGCAGTGCCGTAGGGACTGGGTTCGAATACCGGAGATGGCATGAGTGTTTGTGTTGTAATCCTTCTTCTTTGTGTTGTAAGCCCCCGTGTTATACATTGTGTGGTGCACGGGGTTTATAAATGTTCTAAAAAAAATTACCATACCTAATAATTATACCAGGTGCTGAACCAGTATGGTGATGCATGAGGCAACAGTTAAGCAATTTTTCTTCACGGTGTTTCCTGTCTCATCCGATCATTGTAATGTTGCAGGCAGTCACAGAACTCATTTGTAAACAGAATATTGTGCCATTTAGTTGTCCATGTTCACTGTTCATTACACCATTGCAGGCGCAAAGGCATGAGGTTTTGAAACAATCATCTTTGGACATTCCACTATGCTGTTAGTGATGTCGAATAGCACATACGGTCACTGAATGGTATGCAACAAACCACGTTATTTATTGTGGTATAGTTTCTGATGTGCAGACGATCCATCACCATATGCACAATTTTCCTGTCACATGTAATGATGCGACAAGGCTGAAGCAACAGCACTACCATTTGCTCTCTCATGTATCCATCAATTACACGACCCCGCCATTGTTAATTGGTTATGTAAGACATTATCATCGCGATTTATCGAAAGGGTAGTTCGCATTCTCTATAAGTATCAATTCTTCCTTCGTTGAACTTAGAATCAAGCTCCTTCGAAACATTTTGAAGTTTCTCGCACATAATAAATTTACGTAAGAATTTCAGTACTTTGGCATTGTTTAAGTTGG
>BMAO01037380.1:0-81078 GCA_019973975.1 Trichonephila clavata
CTAGAATAATTATACGCTCGTGTAAGTATCTGAAAGTTTTTAATACTGGTAAAAAAATTAGTTGTTAGCGTATTATCTCTAATAGACTTTTTTTTAAATAATTGATATCGGATGATGTGCCTTTTACACATTTTTTTCTTATGTTTACCTGAAAACGTGTAGAGGATTGGAGTGCAGCTTCGAATTTTTCACAAAAATATTTTGAGAATTTTGAATGTGGCTTAGAATTGATGGTTGATTTAATTCTAGAGAATATGGTATATTCCTCCCAAAGATTTTAGAACATTCAAGTCGAAGCTAATTTAGCCTATGATTAACGGAAATCATACAAGTTTTTAATCTAATTTCATTTCAAAATGGAGTTTTTAATTTTTTCAAAGATGAAATTGCATAACATCGTGATATTAGTAAACAGTTTTCTTTATGTATATTCTCACGCGCGTAGTTTATATGTTTATTCTCATGTGTATAATATATATTTATATACGTAACTTCTAAAGGTTCATAATAATATTTTCAATATTTGAAGAAAAAGGTGAAATTTATTAGGTCCACCTCTTCTATAATTAATGTTAATTTTTTTAATTTTATTTTTCTTTAACTGTCCCACAGTTTATCCATTATTTCATCACATGTGGGAAATAAAAGATTTATTTATACGATTATGGATATTTTTAATTATTATTTTTTAAGCTTATTTCTTTTATTCCCAAAAAACAATTGCGTTTTTCCGTAAATTTTAAATTCTTGTATTTTCTATACATTCATTATATATTTCTGAATTTCAAAAACGAGCCTACATTTACTAAATCATCTGCATTATTGATACATTGTATTGATTTAACCGTTCTAAAATGCATCTCAAAGGAGTAACAGATGTATGTTTAAGCGATTAAGAGTATTTTTATATTTCAGTTCTTAACAAGAGGTTCGATATTTTTTCTTTCCAAAAAAATAATTGTACAATTCTTTTAATACATAATTCTCAAAATTATAGGATAATAATTTGTAAGTGCGTTTTACGATCAATTCATTAAAATGAAAAGAAAGAGTTCTTATTGGTCACTACACAAGTATATGCCACATACACTATACTAACTCAAGAATAAAAAGAGACAAATTCCTAATTTCATCTGGATCTATCCATCTCTAGAAGTACCTGAAATAAGAAACCCACAAAGATTTCGTCACTTGGAATTCAAATAATACCTTGACACTCATGAAAGAATAATTAGACCCCTGGTGGCTTCTTCTAACAAAAGAAAACAGAAAGAATACTTTTCTTTGAGAAAAGGAAAGAAACACCTGTCAAAGCGTAAGAAATGAATGGTTTGGAAGATCGTAAGAAACTCCCTCGTAGTTAGAGACCTTCTATAATGTATGCCTCCTAACAAAGACAGGAGCCATTTCCCTACTGGAATATCTCAAGAGTTTACTTGTCTTTTATGTTATTTGCGGGAAAGGACACTTAAATAAGTAACAGTTATACTATTACGAAAGCAGACAAGAACATGTTTATATATTTCATCTCAATGCTAAAATAAAGATTTTAGGAACTAAGCAGATTGCTTTAAAGAATTGGCGTACACATAAAATTGGTAAAAAAATTAATAATTCTTTGACAAAACCAGAATATAAAAGGAAAAATATGGAGTATTTTCATAAATGTATAGGATTTAAAGATATGGAAATACACTTTGAACATATGTCAAAGTGTTTGATAACTTCTACGTCTTAATAATCTATAATAAGTTACTTTATTTATATGCAATCTTAACCCAGTCTTTTTTTTAAATTCCTACTATTAGCTCACACTCTTTATATATTTATTTATATATATATTTATCCTATTCAAATTTTCAATCGTTTATAAAATTCTTTCTATTTACATCAAATCAATTTAAAACAATTTTTTTAAACTTGCTAAGATAGTTAATATAGTTATATAGTGATGATGTTAATATAGTTTTTTCAAATATTAGTTCGTTAAATACCGGCTAATTAATTACATTAAATTAGTACCTATTTTTGACGAAAACTTAGATTTATCTCCATTGTTGTAACAATGTAACTTTTAAAACAATGACAAAAGTTGGCGTCGAATACCGGTTTTTCAGCCATACCGGGTGTGCATTTTTACAACATTGCAGACAAATTGTAACATTCTGAACCTACTCTCGGACCCGGGTCGAGGTGTGGGAGAAAGTGAAGGATGATTCGATATAATAATTTTTATCTATTTATTTAGCACAGTAATTATCACAGACGCAATTCAATTAATCAAATAAGATGAGATATTCCGATAAAGAGCAGAGGGAATTATGCTACGTGAGGCACGAATTCTGAGAAGACTTCTATTAAATCGATATACCTTTTATGGATCAATCCACTACTCTAATATTTGATTTACAATGTAGCTATGTGACCAATCGTCACTTGAATATATTTAACTACTAAAAGCCCAAAACGCGCTATCAATACAAATAATACCTGATCGGTAGATATATTTCCTTAGCGTCAGCTTCTCTAAATACTTCAATCTCCAGGTAACCTCTTCCATTCATCTATTCTCCTCAATCTCACTCACTAGCTAGAAAACCTAACTGACCTAATCTGCATATTACGGTTTCTTCTTCCAAAAGGGTTGAGTGCGAAAGTTAGTCCAAATACTTCCCAAGAAGGTTAATGGAAGGGATCGCATAGATCCGTCACAATCCCATGCTCTTTTCTCAATTCCTGCTCTTAGCTCACTCTCTCTATGTATAGATTCATATATATATATATTATATATATATATATATTATATATATATATATATATATATATTGCCTTGTTTTTCTGTGTGGCTATAACTATTCTATCATGACTATGGTTATCTTAGGTATATAACTATCTTTTGTATATTTCTGTAATATATATATGTATATATATCTTGTTCGAATTTCTATTTTTTAATTAATTACCGGTTTTAGAAGCCAGCTTAGATTAGTTTCTATTATTGAAACAATGTAACTGTGTTAAAAAATGACAAAAGTTTGAGTCGAAAAACAGTTTTTTAGCCAAACTAGCCAAACAGTGTAAACATTGTTACAACAATGCAGGCAAATCTTTCTCTTTTTTTCAGTGTCTACTATTAGTTCACTCTCTTTCCCTATATATATTATATATATATAATATATATATATATATAAACATATATTTTGTACAAATATTCAATCGTTAATAAAATTTTTCGATTCATCCAATCAAAGTAGGAATTAACTTAAATTTTTTGGATTACTTTTTCCTGTTATTATTACTATAGTATAGTTATTATTATTATTACTATCTAGTGACAGTAGAATTCGAGCATACGGCCCAAAAAACCTTAGAAAATAGTTTGTGATCTTCACCACTCGGTTATCGTCGTAATTAATTGAATGAGGAGAAAAAAATATGTATTTGGTTATCTGATTGTAATAGAAATTTCATTCCATTTTCGAAACTTATGAAGAGTAAACATCCTGAAACAAGGGCTCTTAGAAAAGGTCTAATCCCAGATGAAATTCCTAATTTATTGCGAGAGTTTTCTGAGAATGAAATCGGATGATGGTGAGTGGCCTTGCCCGAATTTAGATTCCGATGTAGACATAAGATTCTCAGTAATGTTCAGACATAATTGTTAATATTTCAGTGAATCCTTTTGACCGCGGAAGCTTAGTGGTCAAGTTATCGGATGGTGTCTGGCATGCAATTATTTCGAACCCAGTGCCACTAAAGACCCATAGTGTAGGAGAGAGATCCACGTTAATTCTGTAAAAAGCTCAAAAGTCACCCCATTGCCTTGGTATGGTAGTTAGGAGAGGTGGTTTAAAATTACGATGTCCGTCACCAAATAACTTAATGTAACTGAAAAGTGCGACGTTACTAACACTCACTCACGCAGTAAATTCAAGTATATATATTGCTAGGGATGACACAGAATGTATTATTGTCACGTTTCCGGCAGATTTGCGACTTCTAATATTGTTCGATAAAAAAGTGGTCCAACAAGCTTCGCGAAACAAAATGTCAACGGCAGTTGCTTTATGATAAAAAGGGTCATAAAATCTGTCAATTACATGAAATAATATTAAAAAGTCTTAAAACTAAACCATTCAGTAAACAGTAGTTCTACAATTTTTTAGTTAAAACAACTTTTTTATATATTTTATATTGCAATGTCAAAATGACACCGGTGGACGTTAAAGGGTAATCGAAATCCCGGACGCTCTAGTGTTAAGGCCCATTAGCAGATTGATGGAAAAGCATCGTAAAATACGTAAACTTTATTTTGTTTCTAATACATTGTGTCAATCAAATCGTATGTTTATATTTTAAATTATACTGCTCATTCAATCAAATAAATATGATTAAATTTTAATTAATTTTATGAATGTCCAATAATGTTTAAATAATGCATACTTTATTTGATCTTTTAAGTTATTAATCAGCCTCTGTATGATTAGCATGTTTTCTCACTACTTCCACACCATTATGTAATCTTAATAGTATATAATGCGAAACACATCTTTTTTTCAATAAAACCAAGACTTGTACCTGTAACCTGATTTTAAAATCACTTTATTGCCAAAATGTTTCAATACTTATGAAATAAATGCATATTAAATGTTATGACATGTAACCTTCTGAAACAAAAATAAGCTATAAGTATATGATTTGTGATTTTAAGAAATACTTCTAAACTATTAAAATGATAATATTCAAATATGTTGATCCTTATAAGAAAAGAAATATAACGTAATTTAAAAAAAACTAATATCTAAACCTACAAAATATCTACATATATATATATTTACGCGTGCATAGTAGGAAAAACTAATATTTATACATACAGAATATTTTAAATAAAACATTTTTCTACACATTTATTTAAGTAATGAAATATATATGTATAAATATACACTGGTGTCCAAAAGTTAAGCATAATTGATAATTATGTGAATAAAGAAGGAAATGTAAATCAGAATGGCGGGAAACGTGATATGCGAGTGTAAAATGGTTATAAAATAAGGAAGCAAATCAAAAGAATGATAATAATTAATTTTATTATCCAAAGTAGCAGTTTGAAAGAAAACTGAGCATAGCAAGGATTCACACTTTAAAGAAAAAATGAAAGAAAACATTAAATAAAATACTGATGCTGCAGTTTAATAAGGCGTGTGGTCACCTTTGACAGCCAGGCACGCTGCACAGCGATTTACCATACTTGCTATGAGGTGATGAATGAGTTGTGGACTAAAACAGTTCCAAGATTCTTGGAGAGCTCTCTTCAGTTCTGTAACGGAGCTGCAATTTTTTTCCCGAGCATATCCCATACATGATCGATAGGAATTAAATCAGGGGAGTTCGCAGGCCACGACACGCACTGGATTTTTTCCGTTTCAAGGAAGTCATCAATCAGCACCACTCGGTGACATGGCGAATTATCATCCATGAATATGAAGTCAGGACTGACAGCACCTCAAAAAACCAACATAATGCTCAAGAACTTCGTCTCTGTACCTTTGAGCAGTCACAGACCCAGTGTCAAAGAAATAGAGGTCTGTGCGGCTGTCCATCATGATTCCTACCATACCATTACTCCCCTTGATGGAAAATGATGTCTTTCCGTTGTTTCTTGGTTCAAAACGTGTTCCACGTTCTCTCTATATCATTACCCGCTGAGAATTACTACTCAGACTAAACCGGGACTAGTCACTGAACATCACATTGGCCCACTCTTCCACACTCCAATGTTGATATTTCAAACTCCAGTTCAAAGGAGAGCGTTTATGCGCAGACGTGAGGGGAATGCAAACTGCTGGTCTTCTGGCATACATGTCAGCATGATTGAGTCTCCTGTAAACATTTTGTCTCGAAATTCATATTCCTGTGGCGACTGTGAGAGCCGAACCCAGTGCTCTGTCACTACTGCCCCTCTGACGTCACGCACTTATTACCAGATATCGGTCTTGGCGAGGGTTGTGACTCTTTGTCGACCTGATACTGGTTGTCGGTAACATATTCCGTTCTTTGAAACCTCTGTCACATTCTTGAGATCACAGACTGGTCCACATTCAGAATTATTGACACTTCGGTTTGTGATCGTGAGGATTCCAGCATTCCAATGATTCTTCCTTTCGTAAACATGTTCAATTGGCGTCTTTATGCCATCATTCACCTTGTTTGATTGTTAACGACGTTCCTTCGCACAACAGTTGCACGAAACTTGTCTGAACTGCCTATGCTGCGTGAATCGGTTTCTCCACGTTCCGACATGCGCCGGTTTTTCGCGCAGGACGTAGTCGACTGAAAATTTTGCGTAAACCCAATGTTTCTTCTTCTCCCAATTAATATCCCCTAGTAATTTGGAATAATTGTACGAATATTTACTCCATGTTTTTCGCATTTTACGATTTATGCTTAACTTTTTGGACAAAGATATATTTTGTGCTATGCATTTATTTTTATTCTTTTTACATTAGTAGTAATATTATTTTTAAATTAAAAGTGGAAGACGAAACGTAAATTTTTCGAAGCAAATTTGTATGCTTTAGATTCCAAAAATAATAAAAAAGAAACTTTTTATATAGATGCCCCCCTCAAAGCTTTTACTTATTTATAACATCAGGGGAAAATATCTAATAGCATTTTAACAAAATCCACTAACTGCACGAGTTGACACAAAAATATTATAATCATATGTTTTTGTACTAATTGTGCATTTTAATCTGCCAAATTTGTTTTCTAATGTGCTCATATCAAACAGAAAAAATAATTTAAAAAAATTAATTAAATTTTTTTCAAATACTTATATTTTAATAGTTTCAGTTATTTCAAGCGATTTAGAATTTTTATTATTGAGAATAGCTGTTAGTATACAAATGAAAATCTGAAATTTTGATGAATTTTGATATATATTTGGCTCTTAAGTTAATTTTAATTATCCTTAAATAAGATACGTAAATTCTTCAGAAATTGAAAATGATGTATATAAGTTTTGTATATAATTTATTATAATGCTTTTCAAGACATTCGTTATGATAGAATTCTCTTGAAAAAATATTATTCGCTTTTAAATCTCACTCCTTAAAAATGTTTTACATAATGTGTAAAAATATTTGTTTGTCCTTAGGATTACATTTTTGTATTTTACGGTGTAGTGCAAACATGTGTACTGTGCTGTCAATATTTCAGCACTGTGGGAAGAGGTATTTTGACTAGTGCAGGATTCTTGAATACTCTCCTTATTCGAAAGAGACGTACAGAGGAAAGGCACTGAGTTTTCAAGGAAAGTGCCTGGAAATGAATTGAAATATCCATAACAGTCGTTCTGAGAGTTTCTTTTATCCAAAAATTTAATTTATTTTCTTCATTCGTATATTTACACAAATTGTTTGTACGTATATTCACATGCAATAAAATATATACTCTATTTGAACTACTTTTGCAGCAAAATCTCCATTATTTTTTATTACACATTGGGGCGACATAAAAATATTTCACATTATAAATGAAATGTTAGCCGCAAGAGAGCTATTGTTTTATATATCTTTAAATTGGCCAGCTTATAAAAATTTTGATTGTAATTCATGCTTTCATGAATAATAAGTTCAATTCAAAAAACATATTACACCAATGAAAAATTTATTTATAAGGAAAGAATTGACTTAATATAAGATAAAACTCTACTTATTGTCTAAAACAGTGTTCTTTACAAATTTTATATTGAGGAATTAAATATATTGCCATTGAAAAAATAATAGGGAGGAAGGGGTGCCTGTTAAGTAGTTTACCTCAACAATTAATCGCTCCTCATTTACTTTTCATTTTTATGTACTGTTTTAGAAAAATATTTATCGAATATTTATCAACTTGTTTCAGACTAAAAAGCCTTAAGTTGTATACTTTAATTTGAAATACAGGCATTAGATTCTTAAAACTTCAATAACATTATATTAAATGACTTACTTCTGAAAATGAAAAACAATCCAGAGATTTAGTCTTTTTTTTCTCCTAGAATAAAGTAATTAAAAATGTAAAATCGTAAACTAAGGAGGATAACCTTGTCAATTTTTTTATAAAAGTCTTTCAGCCCTTGAACTGTATCTAATTGCTTAAAACTGCTAGCATGTTATACAAATCGACCAAAAGATTAACTTAACATTTATTTATTTATCATATGTCTGACAATTGACCATCAAGTCATTAGGCAACGAGATTTCCAATGTTTTTTTTTTTTACAATACAATTCAAATTTTTAAATGCAGAGCACAAGTATAAATGTGCAGTGCCCATGACTTCTACGGAATCAAAATTAACTTAACATAATTAAAAGGCTTTTAAAAATGGTTCCGTTTTGGATTTAAATGTTTTACACAAATCTGAAGCTGCCAATTCCATTATATATTTTATGTTCCAAATTTTATTTGAATCCGATAAAACCGCTTGAAGCATATATTATGACATATGTATAAGCATAAATAGTGTGCGGGCAGATTGAGCATTTTTTTAAGATATAAGCATATTAGGTTGAGCCTGAAATATTATTCTGAAACGTGTTTCTAGTACAATGAAATGCCAATATATAATGTCAAGGCTAACAGGGATTAGAAAAAATATCCTGTGTCGATTAAGTTATCAAAGATTAAATCCCTCTCAAAATATCGTAAATATCATTTCGACGATAAGGACAGCTTTAATAAATAAAAGGAAAATTGAAGCTCATAATAATAATTGATGCAGAAATACTTTTCTATTAACTGAAAGTAAAAATAACTATTACAAAAAGTGAGTTAAACAAAAGTTAAATGCATAGTTTCAGCATGAAGAGTTTTAACCATCAAATATATATATATATATATATATATGGATAAATATATTTTGAAGAGATTCAAATGATTAAATATACACTAGTCATAAAAATACACTCAGATAGAAGCAATGTAAATGAATTCACACACACACAAATTAAGAACTTTCTTTTCCTCTATATTCAACACAAATTATATTGAAGTGTCAGTCACGTTAATGCTATTGATGTTAGCAAACGCATGCCACTAATGACTCTTGAAAAATGTTCCCCGAAAGCTCGGTATTTTGATTCGAAAAAAATTGTGTTTTGGTTTCAGTAATCATCTTGAAGCTACGAGTTTGTTGAGAAGAAAACGACAGCCATTTTCTCACCTGGACACGTTTGAGAAGAATTGCATTGTCAGAAATCCAAACAGACTAAGCGTCATTTGCAAGGATGTTTGTTTCACACTGTTGATGGAATTGGGTATGAAGAAATTATCTCTCGAGACAAGTAGCTTTAAGAATCACTACACGGACTACATGAAAAGAAAACGGAAGAAATATCCTGCATGTACAAAGCACTCCAAATGCCACAATTCCGCACGGACAATATACAAATAGCAATATCATCTTTGAATCATCCTAAGAATACCTGTAACATCAGCAAACGATTGCATGCTTCTACATTACTTGCTGGGAAATCATAACGGACACTACTACGGCATCGCCATAGAGTGCGATAAAGTCATGAAGAAACAGCATGGTGGCCATGCTCAATGTCAGTGGATCCTTTTAGTGATAACTGTCACTTTTGTTTGTCTTGATGAAAATAATAATCACCTCCATAAATTAAAATAATGTCACTATTCCTTTTAGTACGAAGGAAGCAAACGCGTTCATACCGCCACGGCCGGAGGGTTTCGTGTAATTGAGCCTAGATCGATGTAATCGGAATACAGATGTCTGAAATATCATTATCACGAAATTCGCAATTAACAGAACAATCATAATACATTATTTGCCAATATCACTTCTCTCAGATTCTAATTTAGGATCAATTTTGTTATCAATCTTGGTATTTCAAGATTCACTTAAGATCATTATTCTAACTACTTCAAACCATGTAAAAATAAATATTTATAATAAAAAACACGATAATGAAAAATCATAAGCATTCATTCAAAATTCTTTCCTTTATGTTTACAAAACAAAAAGTTATGATAATATTTATCTCATTTCGAGAAAAAGGTCAGATCTACATGTATCTCAAACTTTATGGACATATAATGTCATCTATTGCTAAAAAATTGATCTTAAAATTGGTCAAAGTGCGTGGCCCATATACGTGACGCTAAGCAGCTGTGGGTGTTTCATTCTGGTACGGATAAGTGACGTTCGTCCCGAAAAGGCTATGGATAAGATTAGTAGTCACCTATTAAGACACTACGGTGTAATGATTTGGAGTGTGATTTTGTTTGATGGTTAATCGCTGTTAGTCTTCGTTGGTGCTCCTTTGTTGACCTAAAGGTGCATTAGTAAGATCATTTAACCGGTGACCATTATTTTTGATGATCCCATTATTGTCTCAACTAGACAACCTTCATGCTTATATTATTGTCATATCAAGAACTTGCATTGCAGCCATTGATCCTTTGCCAACAGAGATTAGTCTCCCTTTCAACACATACGGATATCTCAGGCCATTCTGTTAAATTTGTAAGTTACATGCCGAAGTACAATCTGCGCAGGATCAGTTGAGTCAAAACATCGTTTACAGCGTATATAATGTTATGTCACCGCGTAGAAAATTTCAGTAAACGGCATAGAACAAAAGTAAATTAAATATCTACATTTATCAAAATATGGGGAATTTTCAATTTTATGACGTGATTATTTTTTTTATTTCTAAGAAATAAATGCTTTTAAATTTATTTATATATTTCAGTATATAGTTAGTTTTGAAACTCTTTGTATTTTATTTCATTATAAAGTGTCAAAGTAAGATAAACAGTGGCCTAAAGAAATAAATTATCATAGTTCAAGTAAACCAAATAAACAGCTTTCACACACAAATTTTCCTTTCCAATGATGTTAATCATAATTTTAATAAGTAAATATTTCTTACAGAGTAACTTCAAAAGAATTTTCTAAACGTTGTTTTTAAGTTAAATGTTTAATTCTCACCTTCTCTTTTGAAACACTTCAGACTATCCTTAACTATACATATTCTCAGTAAAACTGAACATTAAGAACTCTTATCAATAACGTTTAGATATATTACCGTATTAAGAAAAATCACACTTCAAAATTTTCAAGAAAATATATCATGGAACGAGGCATAAAAATGTCTTCATATTTAGCTAACTCTTTCAACGTTTGAAACATCGCTTAAAAATTTCTTTAAGATATGTCAATTATTATTTACTTTTCTTATATATAAGAAAAGTAATAGAAAAAAGGAATATGACTTCTAGAATCACAGGCTATTAGTGACCTTTAAGAACTGTTTCGAAATTTTCGCTACCTTTATGACGTCATTTTTCTCCTTTAAGTATTGCCTAGAGTCACGAATTCTCAAAAATTGCCTCCAGTAATTCTTTAGAATATCTTCTACTCCTGTTTCTTTTCGTTGAAGAAAAATCGTTAAAGAATGTTTCTTTTACGTACAAATTACAATCATAATATCAACGGAGTTCGAAAGCGTTTTTTAAGAGTTACGAAGAACATATAGAAGTTAAAGTTATTTCATTCACAGCCTAAATGAAAGTATAAAAAATGCACTAAATCATTAAGAAAGCTATTCAATTTCATTCTGGAATATATTTTGAATTCTCGCTACAGATTACTTCCATCAATCAGGTATTAGAACATTCTACCTTAACGCGTAAGCGAAAAACATTTTGGAATAATGTTAGAGTGTAAGTTAGATAAAAATCTTTAAATTTAGGATGGTAGGATATTAAAAATAAAAATTTCCAACAAAAGTTTAAATATTAAGAAAATTGGGACTGTTTATATAGAAAATACTTGTAAGTAAACCTCTCATATACAGATAAAAATAATTACTGATTTCTAATCGTAGAGAAAACCAATAGTTATAGAAATTATACATTTAATGTTAAAGTAAATAATTGGTCACTCCAGCAACGATGAATACTTGCATATTCCGATGTAACGTGTAAAACAGGTACCTAAACTTCATGTCCGATGCATTCAACCAGGTATTCATAAAGTTTTAAGTATCTGCAACAGCTCAGGATGTCGGAATCTAAAAGTTTATCATGCCACATACGATAAGTATTGCGAAACATTGTATGGAGCCTGGGTTTATCTCCTTGAAGCTTTATCACAAGAGTAAATGTTTTAAAATGTAGCGCACCTGTTAAAGGATGTTCTTAATACATCGTTCATCTTTTAAATTTACACGCTGGATGATTAAAATTAAATATCTGCCTTCAGAGATGGAAGTTAACTCTTCAATGCAAAACAAGTAGCTTATAGAAGTGTATAAAATAAATGATTCTAAGTACCAATAGACATGGGTTCTCTTCGGATCCGATGGGCATGTGTTTTTTTACGTGAAATGGAAATCACTTCTGGTTTTGTTGGCAGTTTGTACCAGCCCTAAGGAGCAACTGTGCAATCACTCTTGATGACTTTGATAATGCGGTACGAATAAATATAGAAGTTCTCAAGGCGAGTAACTTTCAATGTGTTGGAAAATACTATTGGAAGTATGAAAGAGACTTAAGTCTAATGGTCATTAGTAAAATGATGTTGTTATAGCAATGTGACAAAATACTCCAATTTTGCTTTGCTGTCATAAAATTAAGCAGTAAAGACCTTTTATTCGACATTAAGTCCTTTGCATAAAGCATTGTTTGCATCAGGATTTTAAAGCCCTTTCGCAAGGTGCAGGTGACAGACAATAGTTTGGTTTGGCCAGCTAATCCCATGCATCCCGACAGTACGAGCATGTTAATTGTCATCCAATCGACTGTAAAAGTTTGTTCTTACACTCATTGCGCTTCTGGGAAAATGCTACACCAAAAACGGAAATGGATACACCATCTATATTTGTAACCTTTATTGTGCAATGTAATCTGCACTATATAATGTTATATCTGCAGTTATACTATTATATATATATATATATGTGTGTGTGTATGTGTGTATATATAATATAATAGTAAGAAAACATTAATAATTTGCATACTTGATTTAAAAAGACTTCACTACTCAAATTTCAGAAATATGCAGATTTTAAGCTTTTCCCGCAAAAAATTATCTTAATAGAATAATAAAACGTACCACATCAAACAGAAATTTTAAGGTACTTTAAATACGTGTTCTTTCGAACTTCTAAATATATTAATACAAGTGTTTGATTTTGTAAGCTTTTCTTTCTGTTTAGGATAGTCTTAATTTTTTGTAAATACTTCCATATATATGTACGGCTAAAATTGGAATGGATTTTGGTCTGAGTGTTCCAGCTATTTTTTGAAAAATAATTCGAAGTATTTTTAGAAGATGTCATTATTTTTTAAAATTATGTTTCCAGGGATATTATCAAGAGTAAACAAATAGTTATATTTCAAATTCTTGATTTCTGTGAGGAATAATACAAGACATGAAAACCACTCAAAATAACTAAAAATTTCAAAAATTGAATACATAAGAAGAGGTTAAGAAAACCTAAAAAAATAATCGTTAAAATAATGACTGGCCAAACTAACTTTTTCAAGAATTAATAATATTATGTGAAGCAAAATCATGAAAAAGTTTTAGTATTTCCATGTATAAATGCCGAAAACGTTTTCTGTTGGCAAACATTTTGGTATCATATTTTGCTTATAAGCATTGCCCAAATGTAAACCAATATGTCCCATATTTTTGCCTTTTCTTCTTAAAGTTAATACTTTTTGGTAAGTTATACATATCTTTTAATGTATATTTAATAAATACTTTTGTTTTTTACTTTCCACTCTGGTTTTGTCCTCAGATTTTTCCTTTTGATATTTATTCGAAATTTTCATCCTCTATTAACTTAATGAAATAATGAATCAAATTTGAATTTAGTTTTAAATTTTATCAGAGTTATATTTCTGAAAGTTTTACTCTGTATTTAATTTTATTGTGGTGAAGAAATACATATTACGTGAATAATTGAATTATGACAAATAATAAAACTAATTTTAATTGATATTTTAATGTAATTTTAATTAAAATCATATGTTTATAAAATTTCTAAATTATTCTCTCTCAGCAACTATCAGAGAGTTCTGATAGAAAATTGTATAATAAACTAGCTTTGATGCGATAATAATCTCGTATGTATTTGTAGATTAACTCGTATAATGATTTCAACTATTTACCTGACAACCCCTTCATAGCAAACCCAATTTGAATTACCCACATGAGACGAATCTATGTAAGTGTCTTTAGCAAATATAGTATTATAAAACTATTTGCCTCCAACTTTCGATGATAAAAAAAGAAGAGGAATTGAATTTTCGAACCCGTTCAGAACGCTGTGTAAGTGAGCAATTTTAAATCTCTAACTTATCTTAAGGAAATTATAAAAAGAAATTTCCCTGAGGGGTGAAAATTGTATTTTTAAATTTAATAATTTAAGTATTATTTGTTTAAAATTTTGAAAAAAAAACCTTGCCTCTTTAAGATAGAAACATAGTACAGTTATTATGTATTTAAAATTTTTCTTTTAAATTTATATGCTGTTGTAATGTTTATTATTTCTGTTCACACTTGTATGTGATTTCTACTGACCATCCGTAACATTCGGCAGAAGATGAATGACATTTGACAATAACTGACGTGGGTAAAACGGATAATCCGAAATCCGCTCACAACCGAACACTTTTTTTCCTGTTAATTTCTTTTTTTTTTGTTGTTAAATTTATGTTTAAAATAATTTTCAGAGACATACTCCGTAGTGTTTTGTACAAGTCGTGTTTTACTTACGAACAATTGTAGTGCATTACATAAAACTCACTACAAACACTCATGGCAGTACAATGTACTACTGTGAAGAGTAGTCGGCTCAACTGCCTTGGCATCTTTCCCCATTCACAAAATGGTGTACCGGTAGCACATCCGGTAATGGATAAAAAGGGATCAGAACCTGTCCGAAATAGCCCATCGCTTTCGTCGTCACTTTCGGTCGACGTATACTTTCTTGGCCGTCTTCAGGCCACAGTTCAGACATTCCAGTCACCATCGTCGAAACTTAGCACCTCGCCAATCCAAATGTATTATGATGCCGTGAACTGATCGTATTGCCTCATTTAATTCCATCAGCGTGTTCTCTCTCGAATGAGGGTATCTATTGATGCTGTTCATGAATTATGTTCGTGAGGTACTCTGGTACAGTCCAATTTAGCCAATAGCATTGCATTTGCATGGACATAAGGTCTTAGTCATTATTTAATACATTCTAGCGTCGTGAGCCCTCAAAATTACTTCATTTATTGGTAGCGAGAGTTTTGGGCAAAAATACATTTTATTTCATATTAATTAAAAATTTAATGTATTATTAATTATTCTAATCTCCCCAGTCTTTCGCTACAGAAAAGTTCAAATTTTGGACAATGTTTGTAGTTGTTCAGATGATCGTTTTCGGGGTGTAGCTGTTCCCGCCACCCCTTTCCCTGATACCACCAAATATCAATCATTGGAGTGGCAGCCCTATTAACTTTGCCATGAAGAGGTCATCACAATTCCCTTTTCTTGATCCCTTTGGATGTAGTTGCCCGACCTCTTTCTCACGTGCTCCAATAATAAAGAAAAAAGATCGATACAAAAGATATTCGTCACATTGCGATCCGACCCTTTAAAGTCCCTGGGTAAACCTCTTTCAGGTGCCAAACAACTTCTGATTGGCAAACGTCGTGAGTCTTAACCCCACCACACTTCAATTTGTACTTAACTCTCTTGATTCTTTCAGACAACAGGTCATCACAAATGAGATAGACTACATCGTCATACCTCGTAATCCAATGGAGGGTCTATCAGCCGAACTGTCTCTTTTTCTATCGCTATATCGTACTGGGTATGTCTTTCTAACAACAGGCTAACATTCTTCCCATTCACGTAATTCTCGGTCCACATGTGCGAAGTAAGGAAACAATGCATAACTTGTCCAACATGAATTTCACATCTAAATATCGTTGTGACTAAAAGTCATTTGAGTGTCGGAGAAGGAAGAAGTATACTCACACCAAAGCTGTTTCTAGAGTTGGCTCAACATCTGTTTAGCCTCTAGGATTGATAGAAAAATACTTGTTCTCTTTTTAAAAAAAAATACAACGGAACATCTAATCATTCTGCTCACTCATGTGCTTCAAAATTGAAAAGCGTTGTCTTAAAATGTTTTTCAAATAATCGACGCTACAATATGATCTAGATGTTTTGTTGGAATGGGCTGAAGGTCCAGTTCGTCGGTAACAGGGCGCTGAAAGTTAATCATTTGCATCTTATATCGTATGTTATAATCATGCTCAGTTTCAATCCCTAAAATAACTCCTTAAATTTGCGTTGATATCAATATTGCAAAGTACACTATTTGTTAAAATGGGATCAAGTGGAACTCAGAATTTAATTTAAACGTATTTGTAAAACTATAACTGGAATATTCCTCAAAACCAAAGGAACATTCCAAACTTTCAATCGAAAATATCAGATATTTTTAAGCAAATATAAACTATTATTGTTATCTAACTTTGTGTTGTATTTTTTTTTTATACAAAACTTCCATAACTATGCAGGTTTTGAATCCTATACCATTTTATGTCCATTTAGCATCGAAATACACGAGACAAAATATTATGTGAATATATTTTAAACGAAACAAATGGATTGACTTAAACATTCTCAAATTATGTGTAGTACCGTTAAGTGTGCTATTACATATCGGATAGTGAGATAAAAATGCAATATTCAAATTGTATTGTTTTCTATATGAAATGGAAATATGAGTTTTTGGTCCTAATTTTCTTAAGCTTTCGCCATTATAGCCTTATTATATAGTAAATATCTTTTTTTACTCTCTTCAAGACAATGATGAAAAAACAAAATTATAATTTAATGCTAAAATTAAGGATATAGTGAAAATGAGCTTAAGATGGAAGTAATTGATATTCTTTTTGAAACAATTGAATTCTATGAGTAAAAAAATCATAATTAGGTTCTAAAAATAAAACCAAATAAAAATTCTGTATCATATTATTAAGTTAATAAACACATTTAAAGGTATTTTAATAATAATAAGCTAAAAAATATGATATTATCTGGATATCTATTTTTTTTTCATTATTTACCTCTGATTTTTGTTTGTTTTGTTTTCGAACATGGATTTTACGTACTGAATTACAATTTTTAAAACGAATTTGGATTATATTTCTTGTGTGTGTGTCGAACGAATTGTCGTCACAAAACTTCCATACGTTGTTAAGACTCTCTTTTTGTTTGTAATGATCAGAATGAACACCTTATAAATTTTGAATGCATGTTACATACATTTTAGCATACATATGATTTTCTAACACAAAAAGATTGATACAAATGAACAATAAATCAATAAAAAATGTATCTAATATTTATCAAAAATTTCTTGGTCATGTGATACTGTGTTTTTCCTAAAAGCAGATACTTTAGTTGTCATAATTTTAAAAATACCTTTTGGAAAAATAAAGATTCTCTCTTTCTTCGTTTGAAATTTAAAAATAAAATATTCAATGGTTTTATATGTGAACTTTTTACCACCGAAAATATGGAAGTGAACTAAGAAATAAATTAAATTACGTTTTATCAAGAATTATCATATAAATTGAATCAATGAATTAAACAAATGATAATGTGAAAATCAAGTACAATTTCTAATATATTTCATCAATTCACTTTTGGTTGCCTTAAGGATAATATTTATGATATTTTTCATCCGTCTAAATTGAAATAAAAGATTTCAAAAAATTTTCAAAATGATTATAGTTTAAAGACTTTTATTATTTCTTCTAAACTCTCATCTTGCATTCTATAACTATTTAGTTTCGGAAACAGCTTACAAATGAAAAAGGATTACATATCATTTTATATCTATGTCTTACAAGAAGTATTGTCCCAAAACGTTATCTTTTCTATATGAATAAGCCATTCACTAAATTATTCTTTTAAGAAATTTTGAAAAGTTTCATACAAGTAGTACTAAATAACAAGCAATGTTGAAGGACATCTTAATACATATTCATATAAATACTTCCATTATGTAATTTTAATCAGTCTCTCTCAGTTTGAAATTCTTTAAATTATTTAATTTCATAAGGTACACACATATTTGATAAATATTGTGCTTATTCTGCGTCTTTTCAAATTCAAAGATTCCTGCTTTTGGAATTTTAAAATGCACATACAACTTCAAAGGGCTCCATTAGCTGCAAATCTTGAATTTCAATATACTATCACGGGTGTTTGAAATACTTTAAATCAATCATTAAGGTTTCCGAAAGCTCCTTGTATCGTATTCTTCACAAAATATTTATTTATTTACTTCAAACTCAAGAGCTTTCAAACTCGTACTCCGTTCATACAATCAGAATGAGGTCCTCCTGAAGAAAAATAAATATTGCCTCTCAGATTGAAAGGTTTCTTCTTATACACATGTCGAGTGTGTCATTTACATTCAATCTTTCGAGGTATTCCAGAACTCCATGAAGCTACTTTATTTGCTGTTTTTCATTCAGTTTTGAGCGCGAAAACTCAGAAATGTTGAGTCGTGACGAATTGAAAAGACAAGACTATTTTTTGTCTGTCTTCTCTTCACTTCAGATCCCCGATTCGAAGTTTTCGTGTATGATTGGTTTTTCGAATGTAGTTTCTTATTGATATTCTTTTCTGCTTCAAATTTTTGGAAAAATGTGCCGAAAATGATGCCTCGTCTTTGAAAGATTCTATCTCATTTTACATACATAACTAATGGATTACTTTTTGTGTAAATGTCTTACAGATTTTAAATTTGTTCTTCTATGTAATACGATGTAAAATTTTTAAACTATATATGTATTAATTCCAGCGATGCTTATTATATATTATTCACTCATTCAGAAGAAGAAATCGATTGAATTGATTTCTAATTAGGATAAGTTTTGTAAAAAGAAAAAATTCGTATAAGCCTCATGAAACTGCAAATCTCTGCGAAGAATCTTTGCAAATTTTGTTTAATATATAATCACTTAATATTTTTTAAGCTAATGTACTTGTGACTGGGCTGACTAGGAGTTATGTCTTTACTCTTCCCATAACTTATATTTTTTAAACTTTGAATGAACAATATGAAAAAAAATTAAATATGTCATGTCGTTTAAGTTATTTTGATTCCAAAATTCTAAAGAAAACAATAATAACTATACTTATTTTTCGATCACTAAAAGCTAAATTCCTAATATTTGTATTTCACAAAGATTGGAATAAACACATGGTTAAGCTTAGCACGTATTTATTAGAACAGAAAAGAAAACTTTCTTCATCTGGAGGGGGACTCAGCTTTTATGCACCTAGAAGAATATTCGAGAAATAACTGGGTGTAAGCGCGCTCGCTCCATCTAATTTACGTTCATACGAGAAATATTTAGATCGCGAATAGTAAAGAAAGTTTTAGAATCAACCAGATTCCTGAGAGAAATAATAAGATCATCTCTTTGAATGAAACACACTCGCTGGGAATCGAACCAGCGATTGACGGATCTCCTGTTCAGTACTCTTAACGATCTAGCTACGGTAAGTGATAGAAGTTCTTCCTTTATAATACCCATGCAAAGATATTTGAATCTTTCTGCTAAGGCTGTTCAAAAACTCAAGTATACTTCTATCACGTAGAGTAATTTTAGGTCCCTCTTCCATCCTTTTTTTTTATCCTTCTTTTCCTCATCTATTCACTGCACTTCTAAACAAAATACTTATAACCATTGCCTGCCCAACACTTCTCGAACTAGTTGAGATTCTTATATCAAAACTCACTCATAAAACTTCACTTCCTAAAATGTGTTTCTTTTATTTCAAAAATATGCTGAGATTTATTTAATGAGATGGAACAAATCATCTGAAAAATTCAAAATGACAATTCCCTACGATATCAAAAAAAAAAAATCCCATTAAAATTTACGAAAAAACAATTAAATCAGCAAAAAATAATTAAAATATCTGATTATAGCAAAATGTAATGTATAATTGCCTAGTTTCTTTGCATTGCCTCATTGCCTTTGTAGTGCAATGCAGGAATACAGTTGTGAATGCTAAACTGCAAAAGATGGATGATAATAATACCCATACTGACAAAGTTACATCGACAACAATGATTTCATTTAGCATATCAACACTGGAACTTGAGTGTTTCTGGCTGCAACATAAAATGCCAAATCTCACGAGGCATGCTTTACCTTCTGTGAATGATCACTGGTAAAAGAGAAAAATTATAGAACCCTCTTACAATCATTGCTGGAAAAATACAATGAGATGTTGGTAGTATTATGGTGTGAAGAATGTTATATTTTGGGTTACTTGTGGGATTTCTTCCGTACTTTTGTAAAGTTTATTTAATGAATTGGCCTATGAATTCGTCTGTTTTCATTTCCACATCCATACATTGACAGTGTTTCCTCAGAAGGATGGGGTATTTTAACATAAAATTGTTATGTTGCATACGAGCAGTATTCCTGGAGATTGGTTCAAAGAGCCAAATGAATCTTCCTAAGCCCTTCGGTGGTCATTGCATTAATTAGACTTGAATTCAATGGATGATCCTATTAGAAATATATTGATTGCCATGTCCAAAAACATTGCCTAAAGAATCCCATCATCTCTTCTGGTTGCTTTGTAATGGGTCTATTCGTGAGCACTGCTACTAATCCTCTTGGGAAAAACTAATTTTTTTAAATGTTTTTGTACCGAAAACTTTCTCCCGAAGAAGAATACGTGGTTTATGTAAATTAAGGGTTATATTTAAGCATTATTTTTTAGTACGAGAAGAGAGAGAAGTTTGAATTTAAAAGATAGAAGTTATGATTTGTGCAAAGTAATAGAAATCTATCCGAGAGCGGCTCGAAGCTAAATTGCTTAATATTTAAAGATTTGTCAATTGGCAATTGAGCCAATAATTTATAATTGAATAATATCACCAAGAAGTGGAATTGCTGAGAAAGGAATTACGGTCAGACCGTAAGTAATCAAAGAGTGATAAGTGTAAGTTGATTGAATCTCAGCAATTATTAAATATATCTTCTGCTTTTCTTTTGTTGATAAACTTAATTAAACAGTGCATTTCCTACGCTGGGCTGTAGATATTTAAAAAAGATTAATGAATTAGAATTTCTCTGACTATGGGAGATATTTATTCCAACTCCCAAACACTAATGAATGGGGCAGCCCGTTTATTACAATCTGCAGTTTGCATGAATCCAGTTATTTGCCGCAACTACCCCATAATAGCTTATTCTATCACATGCCATTTAGATTTTGTAAGAGTTTCAAAATTTGGTTATCCTGATTATAAGTAAATCATTATACTGAGGATTTACTATTTATTATGTGGGAAGTTTATAGTTCAATAAGTATTTCAACAAACACTGAGTCGTCAATTATATGATATGAGTTTAAAATTATTCCTGTTTAAATATAATAATATGACAAGAAATATTATAAAAGAAGTTAATTGGGATGAGAAACTAACTTTCTTAAGCCCCTAGTTTTACTGAACCTTTTGACTTGTTTTTTTTTAAAATTTGGACTGATGACGAAAATGGGAAATGAACTCCATTTCATTCTGTCATAAAATTATACTCGTATGATGCAAATTAAAAAAATAAAATTTGAAATACTTCTGTGTGTGTGTGTAATTGTTTTCTTTTTTCTTGAAAGAAATAAAGGCAATAGAAAGAATATTCAGCCTGGTGTTACTGTAATACATACTCAAAAAATAATTAAACCAATAAATACCTCTATAATTACAATTTACAAATATTGCACTTAAATCAGACATGTAATGAAGCAAAACATTCAATAAAATGAATAAATTTTGACATAATTTCACACATTTCACTATGAAATTAGAATGTTGGGGGGTATTAATGTTCTTTATTTACAGCAATATATTAAAAACATCATTTTTAATAAGTAACAATATTTTTTAAATCTTAATGTTTGTGTACTTTCATATATCCCACATACTAAATAAACTATTTTAATGCATTAAATAGTTAAAAGTTTTTAAAATGATACACAGAGGTTTTCAAAATATTAATCTTCGTATAAAGGTATATTTTGGAAGTTATTTAAGCATGCTTGATTCACTACCGTATCTGCATTATAAGGCATGTTGTTTATCATTTTCTTTACTAGGATCTCCATTTTCTTGCCTGTCATGTTATACTGCAACAAAAACAAAGATTTTTTTTAAAAAAAAAATATTTAGTAATAAGGCATTTAATTGGATTGAAATTGTATGTTATAATTTCATTTCGTTTTGGATGAAAATTGTTTAACATAAATGCTTCTGGGATTCACTACTCCATTTTGAAATTAACTTGTACTGATGCATTTTGCGAATGACCCATACAATGTGAACTAAAATTTTTAAAAAAAGAAATTGTATTACTAATTGAAAAAAAATATGAATTTTAGTTCGTTTACAGTAAACATGAAAAAATAAAAGTATCACAACTATCATGACAGAGTTGACCAGTAGACAATATATAAGCAAAGCTTTAATAATTATTATTTTTTTTTCTTATTTAAATATTAAAGCTTATAATGAAACCTAAATAATGCACCAAATTTTAGACCTGTTATTATGAGTTTCAAAGAATTATACTGCAGCAAAAACAAAGATTTTTTTAAAAAAAATATTAATTATAAGACGCGTTTAATTAGATTAAAATTGTATGTTACAATTTCGTTTTCGTTTTGCATGAAAATTGTGTAACATTAATCTCACTGAGATTCACTACTCCAATTTGAAATTAACTTGCAGTCGAGCATTTTGTGAATGACCCATACAATGTGAACTAAAATTTTTATAAGGAAAGAAATAGATCTACAATTGAAAAAAATAAGAATTTTCGTTCGTAAGTACACTGCTGGCCACCGTAAATGCAACACCAAGAAAGACTAGAGATAGCACAACAAAATATATATTGTAGATAACATGCTGACCAAGTATCAACTGATCAAATTTATAGACTTCTGTGAAGTGTGGATCCGGCCAGAATCAATAGCCATAATAGCCTCCATTATTGGAGATCACGGCTACTGCACGCCTCGACATTGATCAAAGAGATTTGGATGTGTTCTTGGAGTACAGTAGACCAAGCAGCTTCCAAACGTTGCCAACGTTGATCTGGTGTGGCAGCTGGGGGAGTTATCTGGGTCAATCGTTGAGGAACTATGGACCATATGTTTTCTATCGGCGAAAGATCTGGAGAGCGAGCCAGCCAGGAAAGCAATTCAATCTGCTGATTGACGAAGAACCTTTGGACAATGCGTGCCATGTGTGGTCGCGCATTATCCTGTTGAAATATGGCTGTGGCCAAGCCCTGAAGGTAAGGATGGACAACTGGCTCCAACACCTCAAAGATGTAGCACTGGCTGTTTAAAGTACCGGCAATGCGTACTAGAGGAGTGCGAGAGTGATATCCAATACCGCCTCATACCATAATACCCGGGGCAGAACCAGTGTGGTGGTGCATAACGCAGCTGCTTAGCATCCTCTCTCCACGGTGTCTAAAGACTCGAATCCAACCATCGTGGTGTTGCAGACAATGCGTGAATCTTCAGTAAAGACCACTTCATTCCATTCTGCCACCCACATCCTTCTTTCATCTCACCATTGGCGGCGGAGACGTCTGTGGTTCTGCGTCAAGGGTAGACGAAGCAATAAACGTCTTGCGGACAGACCACTCTGATGTAAGCGGCGTCGAATGGTACGCGCAGACAGTGAATAATGTTTTACAACTCAATGTGATGTGCTATGGTTCGATGTGACTGGGCGATCCGTCTCTGCCATGCGCACAATTTGCCTATCCTTACTTGAAGTGGTGCAATGAGGTGGATGCGATGACCACGTCGGTCCGTCGTGCCCTCCTGCATCCAACGTCACATATCCGCATTACAGTGTTGGTTTCGTCCAACACGACTACCGATTTCCAGAAAGATAATCCACAATCTCGGTAGACCACTGTCCTTCCTCTGTCGAACTCAAATACTTGATCAAAAGCTGATCGCTGTTTTCTACGAGACAGATCTGATCGTTTTTTTGAAAAAATCACAAGAAAAATACAATTGCCGAACTTGAAATCGTCGAAATCTCCAAGCCTTAAATAGCGCTTTGAGGTGGCGCCATGGGCGTGCGTGATGTGTGTCTGCGTTGAAATTCTAATCATTTGCATATCTCACCTCCGCTAATGCATGTTGTAATTTTCATGTTATTTGCGTGCTTCCTTCAGGAGTTCCATTTACGGTGTCCAGCAGTGTAGTAAACATGAAAAAATAAAACTATCACAACTATCTTCATAGAGTTGAACAGTAGTACAATAAGCAAAATATTATAATTATTATTATTATTTTTTTTTTTGAAAATTAAAGCTTATAATGAAACTTAAGGAGTGAAGCAAATATTTTAAACCTGTTTTTAAGAGTTTCAAAGATTTATAATAATCAAAGTGACCATATCCTTATAAATTGGTTGAATGAATATTTATAAACGTTACACTTTGTTGCGAGTGAGTAGGTGAATACTAACGTCGCACTGTTCAGCTGCATGTGAGCTTTTGGTGACGGTCTTCGTAATTTTGAACCATGGTCAAGTGAAGAGGATGACACCTGAGCTGGCACTCTCCTCCCCTAACGACCATGACGCTTCAACAGGAGGACGCTTGAGTTCATGACAGATTTAACGTGCATCGCACCCCTACACGGCGGGGCTTTAGTGGTACTGGGCTCGAACTTATGACAGGCTTGCCATGATCCGATACTTTGACCACTTGGCTACCGCGGAAACCACGCTCTCTCACAATTTGATGTTTACAATTTCGAATAAAGATTATGAAATATTCTACAAACAAGTCATTGTCGTTAATCTTAATAGATAAAATTTTACTCAGATGTTAAGATATAAATAAATTATGATTTTATTACAAAATAATTTAAAAACAAATAATAATTTTAAATTTTTAAAATATATTTTTTGTTTATAAACATAATTTTAATGTATATATAAAATAATATCGAATATTTCATCTCATATTTTTGATTCTTATAATACAAACCGGTATATCCGAAGTTTCCAGAATGAGTTCAGGTACATGTCCGGAAGAAAGTTCTTTTTCCACGTGATGACGAATCTTTTTAATTAATTCTTCGTTGAAGGAAAAGCCGTCCTTCATTTTCACAAAGAGTACTGCTCTTTCGTTTTGGTTTCGGCCGTACTGAGCTACACATAGACTGTCACTAATTTCAGGAAACTTATTTACTATAAATGAAAAAAAATAAAATTTCTTTTTAGGTAAAAATGCGTTTAGTAAAATGCTGAGTGAAAATTATCAAGCATATAAATAAATAATTCTATTGCATAGCTTTTTTAATCGTTATGTTTAACACATACTTAATATTGACTTTGATAAAATTAGTTATTTAGTAGATTGACTGATAAATAATAAGTACGATGACTTTTTCAAAATCATAATTTAGATTATTTTATAGTTTCTATGCATAAAATAATTTTCCTTTTATAAGTAAGTACTTTAAAATGTCAATTTCACTAAAGACATATTAAACATCATTACTTAAAATACTTTATACTCGTAGTTCTTATGCAAAACATTCAATTATTCATTTGAATGAGTAAGTTGTAATTTCAATTTAACAATGAATATTTTGTAAAAACTATATGACTTACCATAATTTCTTTGTAGGTTATTACAGATTGTAAATGAACAGTGGATGCCTGTTTTTAGTTATCGCCACTAAAATACTTAAATATTTTATGCAATAAGATTCAAAAATGATTTTGCATGTAAAAATTTAATTTTCTAAAGCATTAAACTTACCGTAAAATCCGGCGTATAACGTGCACCTTTACTTTCAAGCTGCAAAATTTTTTTTTTTTTTTTGCATTTGCATTTGCCGCGTATCACGCACCACCTTTTTTACGAAAAAACATGATATATATGTGCCCAATGCATACCATGTTTCTTCGAATACCATTTATTCAAGGTATTATCACCAAACTTTTGAAAAAGTAGCATACTTCTAAAACTGTAATTTTTAAAATTCATAAAATATATGATTTCTTTTAAGTAAACAGTATTTCGATATATGTGGAAGTCGGATTTTTCTACTCGTCTCTCTTTTTCTGTCCGTCTCTTTCTCTATCTCTTTTATTGTTAAAGCTATCATTTTTATGTACAGCGTCTAACATGTATCCATAAATTTAGATTTTTTTTTGTATTAAGAATGCACGTTTTTCACTGGACCTCACCGCAAGTAAAAGTTTATCTTAAAAATTCTTTATAAACTAAAAACTTAAGAAAAATTTTTAAAAAAAATAATCCACATTTTATAAATTTTTATTTTAACGCTATTGATTATGTGCGATAAGAATATATATTACATTTAAATTACAATATATTACTTATAAAATAACAGCCAATATACAAGTGTGTGCATAAAAATGCCTACAAAAGATAGATTATTCCGTTACAGAAATCAGCAATCTAAAGGTTGACCAAAAGAAATAACTCTTAAAAAATGCGAAAACTTGTTTCACAAATCAACCAATTCCTTCTCTACTTAGCTGTTTTTTTTAAATACACGCTATATGATATGTCAAGAAATATAAACGTCAGAGAAGGTTTTCAGAAGAAGGACTATGCTTGTTTTTAACATTTTGAAACATCAAAATCCACATTACTCGTTTCTTAGAAGTTATGCTATTGCCATTTTTTCATAGCATTTGGCAATGTAATTCATTGATTAAAAAAAGATAAGGCAGTATAGCTGAAAGATCTGTCTAGTAATCATTAGTCTTTCAAAAATTAGACATCTTCTAGAAAACGAATTCCTTTTTTTATGAATAAACATTCAAAAAAAAAGAAAGAAAGAAAACACTTCCATATGTGTGGAATTTTTTAAAAATAATAAATGATTCTGTTGTTGGAATGCTGAACAAATGAGAAGAAATTGCTTCCAGCACCCATCCGATCCAGTGGTTAGTGAAGATGACTGGAGCAGTATGGAGACTGCGTTCGAAATACGTAGAAGGCATGGATGTTTGTAAATGTATGGTGCCCCTAAGCGGGAGCCGCACGTCCTCTCAATAGGTTGGTGGAAAAGGAAGAAATGAGTGAGACCCCTGACCACCTACAAAACTGTCCTCTCTTAGAATTGTGGTTGTAACCGAGCCAAAATTTATTGTCACCTGCATGGTGCTTATAGCTGCGGATAACGACATACATAAACGATGCCAATTTCTTCGATGAATTTCATGGGCCTCGATCTGACGCTGTTGATCAGGTGGCATTAGGAACAACAAAACTTTTTTATGTACCACTATATATCCGGAATACAAAAATCATAAGACTTACTTCTGATTAAAATAAGATAAATACGCAAAACGTAAAAGATGCAGATTATTATTAGGATTTACTTGAAAATAATGAAAATAATGATAAATCACATAATCAATTATAATGTTGGCAATCGAAGTTAATAACGTTTCTTAGAAGTTCAAATCTGCTTAACGTGAATTATATTTATCCGTTCTGGAGAGTTAATGGATAGAATGCAAGATGGTAATATATAGTAACTATTTTGCGGAACACCCAGTGTGGGGTAAAAAGTTATTCGTTTTGGTGTTTTGAATAGCAAAACGCATAATTTACCTATCCATTAATTATGTGCTTCTCAAACTTTTAATATTCGCGACCCAATATCCAATCATAAATTTCCTCGCGCCCACATCCATACCATAGCAATGAACTGAATGCAATAATATTATTCTTTAACGCTAAAGCTACAATACGACTTTAACCTCTTTAGTGATACCGGCGTATATAAACGTCTCCCTCACCTAAAGCATTAATTTTCTGAACGTATATATGTGCGTCTTTTGAAGTACGATCGGCTCTGCGCAATGTTATCCCTAAAATTATTCGGAATGCTTTGGAATTCAATAAAAGGACCTTGTCAGTGTTTGCGAAAAAATTACATTTTCCAGAGGATTTGCTCTCTACACCTCCCCACCCCTTAAAAACATCTCATCCACGCGTCTACGTTAAAAATTGTGGCATTGTGGAGCGAATGGCGTAACTTTTAATCGGTATTTTTAAAGGATTAATTATAAACCGTACAAATTATCAAGATAAGTGTTAATACAATCCCATTGGGTCACTGGTAATTATCAAACTTATTCTTAACATGGTATTGTTAAACTAATTATAACATACATTGAACAGTACTGATACATTTATAAGTGTATTATATCATTGTACATGTGTATTTATATTTTTTATGTTAGAATGTATTCTGTTTGTTTACTTTCAGCTAATTAATATTTTTAAAAAATAATCTTTGGTTTTCGACTTTTCAGTATGCTCGCCCCCCTTCGTAGACTTATAACGCCCTCTAGGGGGCGTGTCCCACACTTTGAGAAACGCTGCATTAAATGTTTCTTATAAAGCATTTATCTCATTAACAGATAAAAATATCTATTGTCTTAGTTATAAATATTATTTTTCCTGTAAAGGCAAACAAATGATAAGTTAACAAATTGTTTTCTTAAAAATAAGTATTTTATGTGTTTAAAATTTTATTACTTACCAATATTGTAAATTTCTGAGCTTCCAAAACGAACGCTTTTTGGTTTCAAAGTTTCATCACTAAAATATTAGATGGAGTTTATAACAGCCAAGAAATAAAATAACTTATTTCAATACATAATGCAAAAATCAGTAATTTCAAAACAAGTTTTACCACCAGATTTAAACAATTTATATAATACATAAAACTTTAAAAATTTTCTTTACTAATGATAGTGCATTTATCCGTTTCTTAATGATAAAAAATTATCTTTTTCTTAATGTGATCTTACCTTCTACAGCAGATAATTACTCCTTTGGTTATAGGGTTAATGACAGCTAAATCACCCAAGGAAAACTTGTCTGAAACATATATTCAAAATTTAAAATGACGTCTTTCACAATAACATTTTTAGAAGAGAGAAAACAGGGCACAATTTTTTATAATTTTAGAAATCTTATATTATAACCTATTTTACTAATAAACAAAAAAGTTTTGAAACGCTTTTAACGTTTTGAACATACAGAACAGCATTTTTTGTCACTTGTTCATAATTATTTCACTTGTCATCGTCGTAACACTGCTGTTTTAACGGTGAAATCCTGAGTATGTGGATCAAAAAAAAATTTTAACGTGTCAATTTTTTAAAAAACAAATATGTATCGTTTGTGAAAAACGTTTTATCTAGTTTTTTATTTGTAAAAACAATGTTTCACATTGGATTAACTTTTTTTATTTTCCTTTAATCAACAAAAACTTTTTTTTTTATTTTGAATACTTTTATTACCATACTCGGATGTACTAATTACTATGAATAGTTGTTGACATGTAATCCAATATACAAGGGGTGATCAAATGAAAAGTACGAAACGACATAAAATGAAACAGTTAAATATTTGCATATTCCGCCAAGGAGAATGTAGCGAGACATCTCGGGATGCCATTGGAGACTCTGACTGGGATCGATCATGCGCGGGTGCCCGCATGCGCAGGAGAGAGCAAAGGCTCTTATAAAAAGCGGCGTCCAAATGATGCGAGCACAGAATATCGAGCACAGAAAAGCATTAACTCCGATGTGTACTGTGAGACACTCCGACGCCTACGCAGGCCATCAAGAACAAAAGACCGGGCTGCTCACGGAGGGTGTGGTTCTGCTCCATGATAACGCGCGTCCACACGTCTCCAGAGTCACACAAATGGAACTGGACAAGTTCCAATGGGAGACGTTGGACCATCCGTCCTACAGTCCAGACATGTCACCCTGCGATTTCCATGTGTTTGGTCCACTGAAGAAACACCTGAAAGGAAAGCGCTTCAACTCGGACGACGTACTCAAGGACACTGTGAAGGACTGGGTCTCGTCCCAGCCACAGGAATTCTGGAACAAGGAATCCTGCGGCTTGTTCATCAGTGGATCGTTGTGCTCAGGCCTATGGTGTATATTTTGAATAAAGTCTATATTTGTACCCACCGTGTCGTTTCGTACCTTTTCATTTGATCACCCCTTGTATTTATTCAAAAATATCTACTTTAAATTCAGGTATATTTATTTTTATTTATATTTATTATCAGGTATATTCTATATTTAATTCAGGTATTAAATTCGGTATAATCAATCTTGAAAAGAGTAGTTGTGATAATGAAAGAGTAATCGTGATGTTTAAGCACCGCACACTTTTCAAGATGCTTCGGGTAAAAGTTTCACAAGGTATTCCACAACTTGGAAGAAACAGGAGAAATTTTGGAAATCTGCACCTCAGTCATTTATTCTACAAAAATCTTCAAGAACGGATGATGTGACAGAAGCTGCCACTATGTTAAATACTTCATTCCAAACGCTGATCAAAGATGTCATTTTAAAGTTGAATATTCACTTTACACACGCATTTTTTCTTAGGTACCATACAATTGACTGAAATTGATCATCATCATTAGTTAAAACACCAGAACTTTAACGCACTCATACTTGTTCGATGTTAGTAAGCTTCTATTTGCAGATTTCTAAAATTTTGTACTGAATACTTTGTTGTTTTTCTAGCATTTTGTTCGTCGTTTTCTATTGAGACATTTTTTTTTCAAATTTGCGTAGGTACTCATTTCCAGTAAGCCAGTGCTTCTCAAAGTTTCAATATACCTTGACCCAATATTCAATCATAACTTTCATCGCACCCCCTCACACAATAACAATGCATTGAATTCAAGAATACTATACTTTGACGTGACCTTAACCTACTAAGTGCCACCGGCGTATATAAACGTCTTGCTCAGCCAAAGCGTTAATTTCTCCGGACGTATATATACGTCTTTCCTAAGTGCAATCTTTTCTGTGCACTGCTATCCACAAAATTATTTCGAAGGCTTTAGTATACAATGAAAGGATATTGACAATGTTTGCGAAGGATTTTTTTTCAGATTATTTGCATCTTTATTCCTTTTCTCTTTCCACCCACCTCCAAACATTACATACGCCCACCTACATAGAAAACGTTTGGCATTGAGAAGCGAATCGAGTAACTTCCAATCAGAAGTTGAGTGATTAATTATAAACCGTACAAATTATCAATATAAGTGGTAATATCTGAATATAATTTTATATATGACAATCTCATGGGGTCACTGATAGTTATTAAATTTGTTCTTAACTTAGTATTGATTGATAAATTTTAATTATAAAATACATTGTGTAGCACTGATACGTTTATAAGTGTAAGATATCAGTGCAAATGTGTATTTTATTTTTTATTATGTCCGAATATATTTTCTTTACTTTCAGTAAATCAATAATTTTTTAAATAATCTTTTGTTTTCGACTTTTTAATATGTTCGCGCTCCCCTCGTTCAGTTGTCACGCCCCACAGTTTGCGAAACGCAGATGTAAGCTCAACCACTCAAACTTTCCTAATCTATACTTTCTTAGTCGGAGCATCAAATGCAATTTGATAGAAGAAATTGTGCAGATTTTATCGCAGTAAAAGCTAATTAAATTTTTTTCTCACAAAACTATGGGCTATTTTTCTATGAAAATTTATTTTACGGCTCTATATAAGGACATTGTTACAACGCTTCTTGAAAAATCATAGCAAATTAATTTTTTAAGATATCCATACTTATTTTGCATAAAACTTTGCTTACAACTTCATAATAAAATTGTCTTGATTTAAAAAAAATACTCATACTTGTCAATAATTAATCTCTATCAATTAGTGTACCATGCCACTAATACCTCAGAAATGGAAGATTTTTCATAAAAATGTTTAATTTGTCTTAATACTTGTTATCCCAGAAGAGTGACATAGTATTCTTCTTGGAAATAACGTTTTAAGACATTTTTGTGCAATTGAAGCTTATTTGAAAAAGTTCAATGGACTACCAGATGAATATCTCTTAAAATCTATCTTTTCTAGTAATGTTTTTAAGACACTTAGTCATCTTTATCACACCCTATTGTTATTAGCACGCGGCATTAAGCAATCACGTGAAAACAAATGTAAAAACACATAACGAGAAGCTGAATGGGTCACATTACCACCTGTTGACAGGAAAACAAAATAACATGATAAAAACAAAAGAGGGATGAATCAATTTTAAAAACAACTTGAATACTTTTCAATGACTAGTCACATGAAAAATGAAGAATTAAATGGCGTCATAATAAAGGGTACCAAGCTCTTGAGCGTCACTTGATACTTCTGTTATCAGTACTTCTATTATGTCTAAATTTAAACTCAAATTTAACTCTTTAAAAAAATTGAAATAATGGATATGTATCCCTTTAATGAGGTACATTCATTAAAGGTGAAAAGGCAACAACAAATAAAATTACAAAATACTGTTCTCATTCTACAGGAAAAAAAAAATGCTCGAATAATAAATATTTTGAATTTACAGGTCTCATGTGTTTCCGCTGCTTCTTTCATATCTCAAATTGGAGACAAAATGTAGAACAATAGCGTTGTCACTTAAGTATGCTAAACCATAATACAAAATTGAAAAGAAACAATACAATTTATCCAATTTTCAAATATTTAGTTGCAATGCACAAGTAAACGGTACTCTCACCATTACTTATTTAAGTTTTTCATGCGACTTTACTCTCTGAACTTCAACTCTTCCGGAATATAGCAATTAATAAAGCAATAATTAAGAAAATGTTGGTCAATAGCTAAGAATAACCTCGAAATAAACATACAACAAGTCAAGTCAACACAATCATTAAAGATCAGTTTTCTTTACTAAATATTCAGCATATGAAGTTATTTATACCTGGGTATTTGGAGAAATATGTATTCCGGAAAAGTGAACTATCCTTATCGCCCCATAAACCTAAAGGTAGCGAAGGTGTAGGCTTTTTAATCACCAACTCTCCAAGTTCACCGACAGCAGGCTTTCCTGGATGGAAAAAATATTTAATAAGTAAATTTATATAATGGATTGAAAAGAAAGATTATGGATCCTTAAGATATATACCATAGGTTGAGAACTCGTGGCTTTGAGTCCGCATGCAGCCCTCGTGAATTTCTTCTGCGGCTTTCTTAAAAGCTAGCACTTGAATTACTTATTATTCAATTACATAAATTACAAAAATTTAGCAAATAAATTTAATTAAATATAGAATGACTATTTGGGGGAGTAGCCAATTTTTCATTTAAATGTTAGAACACCACCTAGTGCAACGTGGCAACACTACCCTACATGCTCACTTAGGCTGGGCATTATTAGAGCTTGTGTGTGTGTGTGTGTGATCCAGATATATATATATCCTTACACAAATAAAAATATCAACTGTGAAATATAAAACATTACAATAGTGTCTATGAATTTAATAATTTTATTTAAAAAATAAAATCAATGATTCAGTGTCAAAAAATAAAAACATAAGGATTTAATTTTTTTAAAAAAAAACTTTTATATAATACACAAAGTTGTTAAATATATACAAAAATTGCAATTTCATAAAAGTAGCGTTTATAGGTATATAAACCAATGGTATATCAATAGGTATATCAGCCTATTTTATTACTACATAATTTACATGTGTCCTCTAATGGTAGAAAGATTCCTTACCTCTGATATATAATATTCATGAGATCGTCTTTTAATTAAATGTAAGATATTAGAGAACAGAGAAGATGAAATGTAAGCTACATTGACTGCTGCGTCAACAAACTTTAAAAAAAAAAACATAAGAGCTCATATATGCAACTGACGACGGCATACGCTTAGTTTTCTCTTTCCTAGTTATTTAAGGTTAAAAAATGAAATTTGCGTTATTTTAGATCTATGCAAATAGGCTAATTTAAAATAAAACTTACAAAAATATAAATTCCCTGTCGCTAATTTCAATAAATGAAGTAGATATGTCCACTGATTCAACTCAGTGTAAAGCTATCTCAAAAACTTTTTGTATCTGCAAGGAGTGATCAGAAAAAAAGACAAGTTGAACAAATAAATATTTATCAACAATAGGCAGAGAATACAAAAGGAAATTAAGAGCATACATGCCGATCAGGACCATGTTCATTCAGCCATGTCTTGGGGGATGTTTTCACAGCACTGTCTAGGAATATCGCAGCACATCAGAAACGATATGCTTGCTGCTGGCACCATAACCTAGTCTCGCTCTGACGAGATTTCATTTATCGTTACCCGTCGATCATTTCTTCAATTAGTGCCGTGTTGATTTCTGTCGTTGAAAAACTTGGATAGCCACTTGCTGACCATATAGCGGTTTTTCGACATCCTGTCTGATTAAAAAGAGTGACGCCATTTCGCTACATATTGCCTGCCTATTGCTTCTTCACCATAAACTTCCACGACTTGACTTAAAAGTCAGATGCGGACACATTCTTTGCCAAAAAAATCAAATGACGGCTCGCACTTCCAAACGAGATAATTTCCTAAGCTCTTGCATTTTAATCATCCTTTTGAGAACTTTCACTATCTACCCGCAAATCAGCTGTATGACAATTAACGCCATTTGTCTCGACTCTGGGATACAAAATTTCTCTACAACATGTGGTTTTTAAATGCTGCGTCTTGTAACCTTTTTTCCTGATCATCCCTCGCAATAAAAATAATATTTTTGACTATGTTTTAAGATTTAATAAAAATCTAAGCATTATGTAGAAAATACGTACCTGAATCATCAAGGCATTCTAAATCTATTCCTAGCGATGGACAGGAAATTTCTCCCCGATAAATAGGCAAAGATCGATCAAACATTAAACCATTTCCCATTAACTCAGTAGAGCCTGTAATTTCACAAATGCATTGAAGTTGAACCAGAGAAAAAAAGGCAAAGGAAGTTGATATATTCTTTCTCTTTTTTTTTGTGTGCATAAATCTTAATATTTAAATACGTGAAAAACTATAAAATTAATCTTTAAATGTATACAATGTAAAATTTATATTTAATTTTTTACTATATTAACATTTAAAAAACTTTCTATGTGCATCTTTAAATTTATACTTTAAATTTAAAACTTTTCTTTTAAATTTATATTTTAAATTTCCACTATATTGTTTATGGAACACATGTTTTTGAGGTTTCTGATTGCCAAAGATGTCTTACAAATTATTGAAATGGTTTACGATTGAACAATGCTTATACATCAAACTACCCTGAAGTTAATTTTGAATAATTTTGGACAGTAAAAAATCTCAAAGATAATAAATAATTCTTTGTGAGAGTAAAATTTCCGTTAGGGTTAAGTTTTTGAGTTTTATTATGTATTTGCTTACTGCAATTCAGTTAGGAAAAACATAATCCATATTACTGAGTATTATCAATTTTTCTATTTAAAACGTTCTTGTTGTTTGAAATCATTATTATGTAGAGGGTACTCAAGCCTTTTTCGTCAACCTCTCAGGATATCTATTTTGCTAATTTCTTGATTTGAAAACCTCACATCTGGTGAAGGAATCTTGGTATACCGGTAAATGTTGTTAAATAGATTTGACGTAAGAAAGAAAGATAAGTGAGATGAAGTGTAATATTAAATATAAGCGATTGTATATTTTGGTCTGAATTCAAAAACAAATTTTGAGAGTTTAGATACCCAACTACCCAAAAATTGTGAGTTTTATCGAAACTTGACAATTTTTTATATTTTTATTGGTCATCTTATTAGCTTTATAAAGATGCGAAGTTTATTATTTTCCGTTTACAAGAACAGTAATTACAAGTGTTTTAGTAAAAGCAGATGTAATTACTTTAAGCAAGGTGTTATACTTTAAAACGAGCTTTAATTCAAATGTGTTTTTTTTCTTAAAATGCTCAAACAGGGTCAGCGATTGTTCTAAAAGTTTTGTAAATAATTAATTGATATTTCGTGTGTGTATTTTCTTTGTAATAGTAGAAATGTTTTAACCTTCAATTATCAATCACTGTTTTATCAAAAATTTACATTCCCTTATGGAAATAAAATCACTCTTTTTTAAGCAGTTTTATATAATAACTAAGATACAGTGCTCTGGGTTTTGTAAAATCAAAACATGTCAAAACAAATCCTGAAAGTCGATTCAAATATGTATAATATTGCAACATATCAGAATTGAAAAATTGAAAATTTGCTTATAAACTTTTGCTACAGAATGGGCCCCTTTTATGCTTCTTTTTTTTTTTAAATTTTAATCAATTTCTTTCCATTTTTGTAATAACAATTTCGTTTCTCTTCTTATATATATATATATATATATATATATAATTTTGACATATTTTCTTAAAATGTACTAAACCAAGCTAAAAAAACAGAAAAAATCACCATATCTCCATTTTATTTTTTAAAAAAAAGTTTTCGCAAGCAGTCGGATACCTTAAATGGAACGTTATTATTCTAAGTTTCAGTCGAGATTTTTTTCGCTCCTATTTTATACTTACCTTGGTACCGTAATTAGACTATACAAAAAGTGTTAAGTTTTACAACGGATAATGATTTCCGCCCTCACAAAAGTAATACAGTTCTTTTCCCTCGGAGTCCCATAAAAGAATCAAAAACTGTATATTGTTAATCGTAGCTGAAATGTTTCGAACAAAAAAAAAAATGAAGAGTTTGGAAGCGGATTAAACACATGGACATGTTATTTATATAATCATTGCGCATAGTACAAATAATTTTTTTTAATTTTTAAGCATTAAATTTTCTTAGGAATTAAATTTTTAATTCACTTTCATTGAACAATATTATTAAAAAGGGTTTTTAAAATGCATTAAGTTATTTCATTCAGTATAACAGAATACAGGATATTGCTTAGAATATCTTGAAAAGCTTGAGCAATTTATACAGGCAGCAATTAATACAAAAATGACCAGCAGTGTTCCGTAAATTATAACAAAAGCAATCTGAATCGAAAACATTTAACTCTTTTTAGTGGCATGTTTGTTCCCATTTTTGAGAAAAATTTAATTTCTTTCTTTCAGTATTTCGCAGCATACTAAATTACCCCTATCAATCTCTCTGTTACACATGCTTGAAAAGTAAATATTCAAAAAACACACTTGCAGATAATATCAGGCAAAGTTGTAATTTGTTTCGCTGTTTTATTTCTCTTTAAGAAGAAAAAGTAAATTGTTATATACTTTGAATAACACGTAAATGTTTTATATAAAACAATTATTTTGCAACTTACCATAACCAGATCCAAAAATTATTCCTTTCTTTATTTTTCTGTATACAAAATCGTAATTGTTTGGTTTCACAACACTTGATCCACAGATGATGACTTTAAGAGATTCTAAACTGTGCTTTTCCGCTGGTAACGAATAAAAAGCTATATGTAATCGTTTCTGAATATACCTGGATAATTATTTCGGGTAGGCACCAAAAATGGTTGACTACCGAATTAAAATTATAACCTCAGTTTTCCGTTTTAGAATTTTGAAAAAAATATATTGTATACTTTGTGTGTGTGAAATCTTCCTAACATATAAATTAAACATTTATATATATATATGAATAGTATATGAACGTTTAATTTATTTGAATGATAAACGAAAAATGATGTTTTAATTTTACGTTCATCAATTTCATTATTAGGAATTAATTTCAAATTTAGTTTACCATATACTTTTTAGCACAGTACATGCATTATAATTTGTAGAATAAAACTTGGTTGTATGAAAAAACAAAATAATATTTATAAAGGTCAATGTATTGAAACTTTTACATCAGATACTTATAAATAAATACATAAGTTATGAAGAGCCCGCATAGTGGCATTTCAATCATCACGAATTTGTAATATAATTTTTAAATTGATGGACTTTGGATTTTATCAACTAATTTATTGATGGCTTGATAGCGCGTATTAATGGGACTCTTTAGATAACGAAGAATATATAAATAGCATGTCAGTATTTTCCCTTAATTGCAGTAGTATCTTAAACAGTTTGACTATTTTTATTGCAGTTTTTAAACTTATGATTTATTCTATCAGCTAATGTGTTGAATTTTCGACTGAATTAACTTGATTCTTCAGATATCAAAAAATACACAAATATTTACTTTAAGCGTACAGAAACATCGCTGTTGTTCCATCAAAGACCTTATTTTCCCTTTAATGAATACCAAGTTGGTAATTGACAGATTATCTAGGTGATTCGCAGATTAACTTGGTAGTTTGAGAAATGAAATTGTTTTCCGCACTTTGATGGATCACCTTCTTTAATGCACAGATTACCTAGCTCATGTACAGAGTAATTGATTTCTGCACTTTAATGGTAACTTATACACTAAAAAGAAATATAAAAAAAATTTTAATTCAATTCCTGCTTAGGTCAACTACTTACTTTTTATTAAATAGTTACTTTTATTAAATACATTTATATACTTTACTCTTTAATTTACTTTATATTAAACTTTTGCTTTTTATTATATAGTTAAAATTAATATAAATATTTATTTACATATAGCAGAATCACAATATTAAGTGGCAAATTAGAAAGCGAATTTCTTTGCAATTTTCCTTTATATATATTTGGAGTTGACTCTTATTTTCGTTTGTTACTACTTATTCATTAATTAAGTTTAACGGTTCTAATAAAATATATAGTAAAATAAATCACATTCTCAAAAATTAAGCCTTCCCAAGCAGGGTTCGAATCCCTGATCTTGCCATGAGAAATCCAACGAGCTATTCATTGCGCTATGGAGACACAGTGAGCGATTTTCCTTTTTATATATAGCGTTGAACTTTTATTTTGTTTTTTTTAATTATTTATATATGTATTCATTAATTTTTCAAATATTAATGGTTAATATTGGAATGTAAAAAAATATACGTGAACTTAAGATGATGAAAAAAAGTATTTTATTAACTTTAAAAATTTAAACAAGATACATATTAATATGTATGTGAAAAATTAGAGAAATACTAGTATTGGAGGAAAAAACTGGAGAAGAAAACGAATGTTATTTTCGAAGTAGATATATATATATATATATATATATATATATATTACTGAAGTCTTCAGGTAGATAATTTAAGATAGTAACTTGAATGTAGACCATCTTTTGAGGTAATCAAATGATTATTCAGTCAATACTTTCAAAATCCAACAAATTAGTTCACTTCCTTTTAACTGCTTCTTGGACACCATATTCTTCTTAAACGTCAATCACTTGTTTTGAAATGAAGGAAATATAACCATTTCCACTTAACTTTACTTCTAATCCCCCGAAACTTTTACGAACATGTTACATTTTAATGTTATGTTCCGAATGTTATTTTCGAAATAGATACATATATTTTTGGGGTCTTGTAGTAGATAATCTACCCAACAAACGAGTTCACTTCCTTGCTAACTTTCTTTTAGTCACTATATGATTCTTGAACGTCAATCACTTAACACTTGTTTTCAAATGGGGAGAACAAAAAACTCCCTTTGTATCCTTACTTTCTGAGGCACTTTAATCTTTACTCTTCAGAAAATTAGTAACATGTTATATTTTTCCCATAGTATTACGACAAATGGTAATGTCAATAATTCAAAAAAAAAAAGAGAGAAGTTACAACACAGCCGATTTTCCCGTCCTATAGAATGTCTGCTTAATAAAAATAGCCATGTCCTGAAAATTAAGCATGTGACAATCAAAGTAATCAAATTGAAGTGGCGCTTTTAGATGGAGGTCAGAGCCCGATACTTATGATTCCGTAAGCAAATAACATACCACTAGACCAAAATGATCTTTTCAGTTCGGAGGCTGTTACTGGTTTTTATAGATACCACCACTAGAAAATCATTTTAAATAAAATTCACCTCTAACATATTACAAGAAAAATAATATTATTCCATAAATAATTACCTAACCTAGAAAGAGATGAAAAGTATTAATTTTCGAAGAGCACCATTTCACATTTCTTAAGCCGACCTGAAATTCGTTAAAGATGGCAATTTGTGAATTGACAGGGGAAATATTTGTTTGATTTTTATTCGATTAATCAGCGGATTAAATAAAAATATTGCATTTGTTCTAGTCCACATTTAATGTAAACTTTCAGGACAGACACTGAAATAAAGATATAGAACTTACTTGGGAAATATCCCCTTCTCTCTAATTCATCCAAAACGCTTGGAGTACTAACGAGTTCGGTTAATTTAAATTCATCCACTAAATCCCACAGATATGTTGGACTGAGAAAATAAGGAACTCCTTCAAAGAGAATACATTTAACACCAGTAAAAAGGAATGTCGTGAATATATTCCAAGAAGCCCAACCTACCTATGAAGTTTATATTTGTTCAATTAAATTATTTTAATTAAAACAAAACACAATATAATTATTTACACAATTTTTAATCCGAGATTAAGTAAACAGTAATTAAATCTGCAACAGGCTTTCTTGTTTTGAATTTGTAGATAACGCAACATAACGCACATGTACTTAACCCACATTAAAAATGTACAAATTTAATAAAAACAATTTCTTGCAATGTATCCAAGTACGTTCGAAATGAGATTTTGAAATATTGTATAGATTAAATTTTTTTTCATATTTAGTGTCACTTGAATTAGTATTTATTATTATAATAAAAAAAAATTTTAATGCAATATATAGCACAAAAAAAAAGAAGGAATGACATATTTCCAGAATATTCTTCTTTTACGGAAAGTGTTTCTAACATAATATTTTTCAATATATTATTGCTTCAACAAAAAGATTCTTCCTACATATATAGGTCACATTTTTCTACAGAATCTGAGCTAGGATTTTTGAAATATATTATTTAGAAGTGGATTAATTCATGTTTTAACACATGAGAATAGAGAAATTTAAATAAGAAACACCGGTTTTTATTTAAAATGGTTGTAATTCTGAAAATTATGTGATATTTTTTTAAAACTTAGTATAGGTTCTGCACAGAAGTCTTAGCTAAATATATTTTTATTACAGTTAAGCATTTTTCTTAAAAAGAGAATGTTTGAAATTATGTCTTTCCTTCATTTTTTTACCAAAAAGAAATTCATTTAAATCATTTTTATTGTAAAAATATTTTTGAAAAAAATTTGCATGCATATTCCAATTAAGGTGACGTTAAATATAAAACTAATAAGAATTAAAATATTCTTTATACGTTTTTCTTTAAAAAAATTTACCGTTCTGTACGTAGTCAGTACCTTAAGAAGAAAGCACATTGCCTTGTAAAGTTCTTTCCCGGTTATTGATTGTACAGAATGTAGGATCTACTAACATACTATTATGGTCACAATTTTCCTTAGCTGTGACAAAAAATTTTAACAGCAATACTATCAGCAAAAAATTTCACAACAAGGATGTGTCATATGAATATACTTTTTTTTACAACTTAAAAGCTGGAGAAGAATAAAATATATCTGTTTTGTTATTATTATCTTGCACAGGAAGGGAATAAAAAACCGGATAATGGTTGTTATTTAAACAGAAGTGAATAATCTCTTAAAACATGCTGATTGAAGAATTAGAAATAAGTTTGTTTCTTAGCGTTGTTCTAAGCCCCATATGGCCGCTATACATTCGGTTGGACAGTTTTCAGAAGAAGAGGTATACATTTTCCCTTCGTTCACTGTCTGAACTGCAAGAAATTTCACTGATAAGTAGTTATATAATCACCCTCCCCCGATCGCAAATGGTAGGGACAATTAATAACAACAACAAAAAAAGGAGGGACAATAATTTCGATCTAAAGAACAGTTTTTAATAAAAGAAGATCATCTCCTAAATGCTAACTAGTACTTATTTCTCAAAATAGTGAACATTTTACAATTTTCCCATCTTTACCAATAATATATTATTCCTAATGACAGGCTGAAAATACGTTTTTCTGGGTTTTTCTTTGCTTTCACTTTATTCCCCTCTTTCTAAACCAAGGAGATTTTTATTTTAATTTCAGTATAAATGTCACATTTATAGTAATGGAATTGTAAATACATCTATGTACATATATTTACCATATAGCGCCATATGGGGTGCCATGGGTGCTGAATTTCTGTGTATGGATGACAACGCCCTTCGTCACCGTGCAAATATTGTAGACGAATGTCTTCAATCGGAGGATATCACCCGTATGGATTGGCCAGCATACTCACCGGACTTGAATCCAATAGAGCATGTGTGGGATATTCTTGGTCGACGAATTGCAGCCCGTCAACCCCCTCCCACCTGTCTACACCGGAACTTCGGAGGGCATTACTTAATGAGTGGTGTAAGATAAGATTGATAATTTGATACTCAGCATGCGTAGGCGTTGTAAGGCCTGTATTGCTTCGTCCGGGAGACATACTCCGTATTAACCATCATACTAACCATGTTATATTGTTTTTTGTAAATAGGTTCTTTTTTGAAATTTTCTCCAGGGAGTAAAAATCGCAATTTTTATTAATTATGTCAAACATATAGCATCTTTTTTGCTCTTTACCTTTTGTTTAATAAATAGACTTTACAAATTAGTCAAATTTGTTTTGCTTCTGTCTCTTTCTTTGCCTGAACTTCATTATCCTTAATTTATGGACATGAGTGTATATAATTATATATATATATATATATATATATATATATATATATATATATATTACACACACACATATGCGTATATATGCAGAATATCCTTAAAATAGCCTTAAAGCTTTGCAGAGCTAGATTTTTCTTTGGGTTTTGGGTGTACATAAAAAATGTCCAAATAATTGTACTTTGTGTAATACATCCATAGTTTGCGAAAATTTCTTTTTAAAAAAATATAAATTATGGCGTAGCATCCAAACGTATCAACATTGAAGTATTTGCAGATATTTAAAAAATAGATGTTTAAAGTGCCCACCATAAATGTCCAGGCAGGCTTGCGTACGCCAAGAAATATGGCCCTATAGGAAAAAATTCAGTGGCGTGAGATCTGGATATCGTGGATACCATGGAACTAGATCTCCGTGTCCGATCCATCCGATCCAGCAACTGGACTATACCATGTACAGGTGCTCAAAAACGTGCCTGAACCTTATTATGAGCCATCATGCATCATAATTCATTCATCATCCTTTCCATATTTTTCTCCTAAACTGTAGATCGTGCAGGTACAGTTCTCAGAAAATGTTTATGTATTCCTAACAAGGAATCTGGCTGCGAGGAGTTTGGATGCTATTTATAGGACATGCTTTATAATACATTAAATGTCCATAGATTTGAACAAAGCAAAACCTCGAATATAAACAGATAATATAGGTCAAAAACCATGCAGCCAAAATAGTATAACAGCTATTTCTTTGTCTTAAGAACTAAAATTGAAATTTTAAGCGTATTTTTTTAGGCCAGTCAAAACTTTCACCTGCAATTTGCCTATACTAGTAGGCTGTAGTGAAAAGAAATAAGAATAGGGATTAGCCTACATTAATAATAAGGATACTAATCATAACATTAGAAGATTAATAATAAAAAATATATATTAAATACTATGGTACCGATTCTAATGTTAAGTAAAATTAAATAAACCTAAGTACTTAACCTAATGGAGAAATTATCAAATATATAATTAATATAAAATTTTAAGATGATTAAAGTTCCTCCCTTTTCTACTGACACACATATATATGCAGTAACATAACCTCATTTTGAGTAAAACTCTTTTCTTCAAAGCTTAGCTTCGCTAACTATTTTCAAACATATGTGAACATCTAGTAAAATTAATCAGAAGCAGTGATACCAATGTAATGCGTTATTTTATATTTGTATTATTTTTCTTTGATTTTACCCTAAAGTTTTGTTGTTGGGCTTATCATTTACACGAGAAACAAATTTTGTAGTAGGTATTAACAATATTTATTGGAGAGAGAGAGAGAGAGAAGTCTCAGATTCCATTTACTATAACTCATATCATGTTTATTAACTTTCAGAGAACTTCCTACCTAGAAATATTTTAACACTAGAACATCCGGGATTTCGCTCACGCTAAAACGTCCACCGGTGTCATTTTGACACTTCGATATAAAATAGATAATGTATTTGTTTTAAATAAATAATTGTAGGACTGTTATTCAGTAGGTTTTAGTTTCAAGACTTTTTAATATTTTTTCATGCAATTATTATATATGATCACCCTTTATATCACAAAAAACTGACGTTGACGTTATATTTCGCGAAGCTTGTTGAACCACTGCTTTGTACAAAACATTTCGAGTTGCAAATCTGCCAGGAACATTACTATTATGCGGTATTCATTTCATGCCTAAATACATATATATCAGGATTTACTGGAATAATATCAGTTACATCTGCACTTTCTTCAGATTCTTCGCAGTCATTTTCATTCATTTTATGTCTTCATCGGAATCTAAATTAGAACACTTTATTCTCAGAAAGATCGCGCAACAAATAAGCAATTTCATGGGGGGGGGGACACCTTTTTTCTAAGAGCCATCGTTTCATGTGGTCTGTTCTGCACTAAGTTTGAAAATTGAATAATTTTTTTTATGAGCAGATAAACACATACTATGTAACGAAACATTTAGGAACAACGATTTTAGTGTAAATGATTCATTTCCATTGTGAACTTAACAATACTGTATTCAAGGTCAATAAAATGTGCGACAGAACTTTGGAAAGATGGTTTTGCTAATGGTATCTACTTAGTGGACTATATTTTGTTGAACAACAGCTTTTTATAATGATAAATTGCCTTGGTATCGAAAAAACACCAGTGGATGTTCTAGGTATATTTATATAGAAAACCACTCCTAATTAACCTAAACTATAAAGCTATTTCTGTGTAACAACCAGGGAAAATGATTAAAAGTCACGAACAATTTTCAAATTCCCTGCAAAATGTGGAAAGAAGAACAAAGTAAACAGGCTCTGGTGTCAAATTGACACTGACAGACGTTCTAGTGTTAAACCAGTGGTTTTCAAACGTTCTATACTGGCGGCTCAATTTTCTATTATAAATTTCATCACGCCCCCCCCCCCTCCATATATAATTTTATGACATGCCCATAGGGTACCATCGGTAATTATTAAACTTCTTAACTTATGGTACTGTTAAATTAATTATGAAACACATTATGCAGACTGAAACATTTAATAGTGTATTAAATCAGTGCAAATGTGTATTTTATATTTTATGTCAGAATGTATTTTATTTTGCTTCCTTTCAGTAAATTAATATATTTTTTTTAAAAAAATAATCTTTTGTCCTTGACATTTCGATGTACTAACACCCTCCTAGGGGCGTGCCCCTCAGTTTGAGACCACTGCCTTAAATTGATCGAATTTGTATATTGTTTGAATAATGAAAGTAGTATCAATATTCACATCAATATGGTTAAGAATTGCATGAAGAAAACATAATAAAATTTTATTATTTCTTTGATAATAGGAAGTACAAATCGAATTATCATACTTATTTATTATCAATGATTGACATTGTGACATTTAGGCAAAGCAGGAATGACTATGAATTAAAAAAAAAATTTTTGGAGAAAATTATGTGTTTCCTCGAACTATGATAGAGAATTTTAAATGATCTTTACGATAGCATTAAATGCTTTTCCTAGTAATAAATTTACCTCAAAAGGAAACTGCTCAATATCCCAATTAGGTGTTCTCTCCTATCCTTTTGAGTTGAGTATGATTTGACATGGTGGTAAAGAATGTGTTCTAATATTAAAATAGTTCAACCGAAGTACAAATTTCCCTTTTTAGATTCTAGTATGCAACCATGGAAGATATTTCACTTAAGAATAATCTAAATTTTATCGTTACAAAACAAACTGCCATATATTATACACAATTTTGCTCACGATTTATTTTTATTGTATCACAGGGCAGAATCACAAACAAATGGCCCTTAAAAACGTATTCTCACGCAATGTCCACTTTATATCTATTATAACACACATATTTTTCAGAGCAATGCGTTGATATAAGAACATAATTTCAACTTACTGGGGACATTGATAAAAGCGTTCCTTCTTTGGTTCTATTGCCACAAACACAATGGTCCTTAGCTGTAGCCAGGAAACCCTAAACAATCAGGCAAAAGTAATGTTAGAAAATAGAGGAATTTGTTTTTCAAGAAATGAGTTAAGGATAGTAAAAGATGATTCATATTTTTTGAAAGATTAATTGTTTCGCTAGAAACCATCTTTGAATATATAATCTGTATTTAACTACTTATAAAGTGTTCTATTTACATTAAAATGAGTTTTAAATTCAAATTTTATACAATTCTATGGATTTTTTTCCTTTGTTATTTGTATAAATTAGGTAACGTATTATTATATTTGTAGAGTAAGAGATTGACTGTTTTTAAAATAGTTACCACCAAATATACTAAAAAATGGAATATCTTTCCATTGAAAAATTCAATAACTTATACAATCTCTACGTCAGTCAAAAACTGAATTTAAATTTAATCTCCAATGATAACATAACTGGGAAAATTTCATTGATGATAGAATTTGTGCATAACAAAATATTTTCAATATAAACACTGTAAATTATAATCACCCTGACAAATAATCTATAATTATACAAATTATTATGTATCTTACTCCACTTCCATGAACAATTGCTTTGGGCAGTCCCGTTGTTCCTGATGTATAACTGATGAATATGGGATAGGAAATAGAAACTTGTTCAAAAATTATGGGTGGAACAGATCCATCCTTTTCAAATCCAAGTTGCAAGAATTCATTCAGGAAACAGCTAAGAAATATAGTGATTATTGATCTTTGCCATTAGATAACTTGTTCTTCAAGTAAATTTAGTACAAAACATGTCTTAAACTATACGCAATATTGTTACTACTCTAAATTGAAAAAGTGTTCTTTTCTAAAATGGGCTGCATTTTGACAGGAAAACCTTTGCAGATATGGCAAGTCCCTAAGCGTGAGAGCCAATTCATTAGTGGCACCTTCTAGGGGCGTACCCCTCTATTAAATTTGTGACACTTGGCTTAGTAAAATCTAGATTTCCGTCGAATGTCATGATTTAATTTGCCGAAAATATCAGCTTCAAATTGATACTCACGGATTCTTATACATGCCCTATAATTATATTGCATGCATTCCTAATTTTTATCGAGTATAAAAAAACCCCTATCGACTCCAACCAGTACAGAAAACCGCAACCTAGGGCCCATGAAGTGAAAACGTTACCTACCTTACTTGTATATATATGTGTGTGTGTGTATAAATTGTAAATGCTTTTCAACCAAATTTTTGTTTTACGAGATATTTCCTCAATATCTAAAAAACTAAAAGACTCATCGGCAAGTATTTTAAATATTTGTACTAAATTAACTATAAATGGTTCTTATTTAATGAAATATGCAAAAGATGCATCAAACTGGGAAGACTAGACAAATTTTCAATATTTTTTTCCAAAATAATTATTTTATAAAAAAAAAAAAACTATTCGATTGCAAAATTTTTATCTTTGCGCTAGATAATACTATCAAAATATTTTCAAGAATTTATTTAAACATCTCTATATTTTATTCAGCTATCGCAATTGTGTTATTATCATCTTTATCAAAAATGTAGTTATGAGAAAAACGCTTTCAATATTTTGATTGATTTGTTTCGGTAAATGTACTGGTTTATTTTAAAGATTGCATAAAATTTTCTCTGCAAAACTAAATTAGACATGCTAGAGAAATTAACTATTTGAATTTTAAATAAGTAATACAAAAAAATAAATTTAATTTTAACCGCAAATTGCATTTTCAGCATAAACAGTTTCCTTAAAAATAACCTAAGCATAGACGATTGTTTTTTCTTAATATTTCTTTTTATTTTTATAGTTATACAAAGATGATTGTTTTTACAGTGCTTGAAAAATTCTCTGTAAGATTAATTATTTAATTCTTATATCTATTGCTTAGGCTTAGATTTAAAATAAAATTTTCCAAAGACAAATAAAATTGGAGCTAATTTTTTTTTTTTACAATTTGAGTCTGAATTTAAATATTATAAATAAAATTATAGATATGGTTTATTAAGTCATTTTTTAAAATAAAATTTGGTATTTCGGGAGAAATTCCCACAGAGTCAGTCAATTTTATAACTGTGTCAAAGAATCAGAAAATAATATAACGCATAGTTCTGGAACTTTTACAAGTTTTAATTATTTATGTAGAACACAGATAACAAATATAAATTTTAAAAAGCACTTTTTTCAAAATTTGGACAATATATTTTGCAAAATATTATTTTCCCTAAACTTAAAAACATTGTTTAAGTATATTACCTGTTTCTAATTCCGCTAATATCTTTTAACTTAGATTCTTCTTTGGATGGAACAATAATGACTTTTTCTAAACTTTTTAATTCTGAAAATAAAATAAAGGTTCTTGAAATTACACATACATAAATTTCAAAAATTATACTTTCTGATCGAGCTAAAGGAATAATTTTACGGAAGGTCTAAAGAAATTTTTTCTATATAACTCATAAAAGCAGAAGAATTATTTTTATTAATTAGAGCCTGAGGTATCTCTGATAGGTAGCTGTTAAAAAAGCAAGAATTAGATAATTTTCAATTAAAAAGTAAGTCCAAATTAGATCACAGTGGTAAGTTAATAATTATCTTCATTATTAAATTTTTTTAAGTCCGGTAAAATAATTTTTTTCAAAAAATTATATGAATAACTAGACGAGGTAAAATATAAATATAAACAAAAAATTGATGATAAGGCGCTTCAAATATTTATTTATTTATTTATTTTATTTAAAGATTTATTGAAGTGAACACTTTTTTAGCGACGTTGAGCACTTTTTGGTAGGGGAAAACCTTATGGGTTCGCGTCACCGACATGCTCCGACTGGCGCCTGCGCAGTGTGCTGTTCGCCTTACACAATTTTGGATGAGTGAAATCTCGTGCGTTCGCGTCACCGACATGCTTATAGTAGTATATCTGTAGCTATACAGCTGACGTATAGTGCTGTCCATACCTTATAAGTGAAATTGAATGGATTTAGTGAAAAGTTCAATGTGTATATACTGTGCATTGCTCGTTGCGATTCCGAGAATGGGCAATATATATTAATGTGTGGTTGCCGTTTATATTTCGCCTGAAAAATCTATGAGACAGATACAACAATTTTTATTCGAAAATTGGATGATTTATACAAAAGAAGATTCTGAAACACTCGAAAAAAGATTTGGAGGAAAATATAGGATAATGTACCGATGATTTTAAGTGTAGTCTTCAATATTAACTTTGCAAATGATAAAAATCTACCACTCATTGAATTTCTAAATGAAACACTTCATTTAAATATGTCCAATGATCAAAGATTCAGTACTACAAAATATAAAACGACGATCGATGCGGTTTTTACGCGATACTTAAGATAAATTGGAATCAAACATGTTCCTTTCTTACTTTAGTTACTATAAGCCTATTGTATCTTTTTTAGAACAAAATGAAATAATTGAAAGTACAAAAAGTCTAAGTATTGTTGAAATTAATGATGACAATGATGCAAACAATTAAAATAAAGTTAAAAATCAAGTACAAGTAAATACAAATACTATCCATAAATAATATGATTGTATATTAATTGTTATTTCAATTGAATTGTATTTATATTTTGTCATGATCTTGTACAGCCCGTAATATATTTGAATGATGAAAAACCGCTTAAACATGCATTTAGTTGTTGCACGGAGTATCAATAGATTTGAAAACCAAATTGATTGATTCAAACATTATGAAGTTTCAAGTTTTAATACTAAAAGTTCTATGTTTTCACTTCTATCGGCAGTTTCTATAACTACCAATTTTTTTAATTACAATTGCTTTTTTTAACTATACTTGACCTTTCGTCATTGAAGCCTTTTAAATTTATATTTTGATACATAAAAATGCGAACAACAACATTTTTATCTCTTTTTCCTTTTTCAGAAAAATATTTGCTTTTTTTAAATTATTTATTTTAAATAGCGAAACGCATTAATAATAAATTGTTTGAATAAAACATTTACAAATATCCCTTCAAAATGCAGCGTTACAATTTCCAAATGCTATTATTTGTGTGCTTGTTTTTACTCATATTTTTGAGAGGCAGTCCCTTTACTTAAACTTATTGAAGTAATGCATATTCTTTGAAAAATGTAACGCAAGAAAAAAATATTATTATATTTTCCTTTAAAAAATTAATTTTATATATTAAGTCATTATGCAAATGTACATTAAAATTTGTACTGTTAAATATTAGTTTGTAGTTGAATTCTTCTTCGGAAATAAGAAAATATCTTAACCCTTCAGAATATCAGTGAAATTTCTAAAATAATTTCGGTAGCAGTTTACAAACATATATTTTCTGGTACTTGTAATGTTTCTCATATTCCGAAGCATTTTGAAATGATCTCTATTATCAATTTAAACTGAAATCTAAGACTTCAAATGGGCAAGGTAAATTTTAACTCAACGATACTTCAAGTTTTATTTTAATTTTTAATTCCTCTTTAAGAATAATATTTTAAACATCAGCACAAAACGCAAATTCTTATCCAGGTTAAAATAACTTATTGTAAAGTGGATATTTTGGTTTTAAGGAAGTATTATACATTAAACACACACTAATTACTCTATATTCAATTATAATTTGACACCTATTAAAGTCTTTAGTAAAATTTCTTTTCAAATTGCTTAGAAACTAAGATATTTTCAAAAGCGAATCGATTATTGTAAGTTTATTTGTACAAAGGCATCATATTCATTGTTATACTTTGCGAGAGACCAGACATATAAGATCTTATGTGTTCGGTGATATCCATAGGCTGGTGTAAACCTCTAACTTAAAATGTATGTCAATAATAAATTAATTCTATAATTTTTACTTTTTTACGCGAAAGAAAATGAAGACAAAAATATAAAAAAATATTATTTTTCACCTCAAAAATTTCTTTCAAACTGTAAAATCAATCTTTATTACCTTCAGCAATCGTCTTTACTTTCTGTAACATTTCGACTTCACATCCATTGTTTCGGAATCTGTCGACGGTTAGTAGAATCCGTGGGTTTATTTGTTTGAATCGATTCAACACGGCCTAAAGTAAAACAACTAAAGTATTTTATTATTTTGGGCAAAATTGTCTTTTAAAATACAGATTCTGTTCCAATTGTTTTTTTTTAAATTTAATATAATACTGTGATATTGGGTATGAAAGAAAAGAATAGCATAATTATCAATTAGGAAATCACTCAGATATAAAAATTGATTTAAAATCCGTAAATAAACCCTACTTTTGAATTTACCTTAAGTAATTCGAAAAAATGTTTATCTACATCAACTTTTTTAAACTATGGGGTGCGCTTCCCTAGGGGGCATGATAGCTCGGCGAGGGGGGAGCAAGCATATTGTTAAGTAAAAAACAAAATATTTTTTTTAAATTATTAATTACTGAAAGTAAACAAACAAAATACATTCTGACATAATAAAAACAAAATTAACATTTACACTGACATAATACACTTATAAATGTAACAGTACTGTATAATGCATTTTTATAATTAATTTTACAGCACTAAATTAAAAACAAGTTTATAATAAATGTTAGTGACCCGATGGATTTATCATATTTAAAATTGTATCCAAAATATAACTATTATCTTGATAATTTGTACGGTTTATGAATAACCTCTTAACTTCCGATTAAAAGTTGCGTAATTCACTCTTCAATGCCTCATGTGTAAGACGTATTGCGGGGGGGGGATTATCAACTCCGCCGAAATAAGTAAATCATTCGAAAACACTTTCAAGGTCCTTTTATTTCATTCCAAATCCTTCGGAATAATTTTCTGGATAGCAGTGCACAGAAAATATCGTACTTCGGGTAGACGTTCATATACTTGTATATCCGTCCAGGTATTTACCGCACCGGTTGGGAGAGACGTATGTATACGCTGGTGCCACTTAAGAGGTTCAAGTCGTACCGTTTCCTCAGCGTCAAAGTATAGTATTTTTGAAATTAATGCACTGTTATTTGTATGGAGGAGAGGGCGATGAAAACTAGGATTGAATATTGAGTCGAAAATATTCAAAGTTTGAGAAGCATTGATCTGCATGCTTAATCTTTTACGTCTTAAATTAATTGAAATTTACTAGTTAATTTCGAAAGGATTGAAAGGGTTGCGGACATCTTTAAGGTATCGAAATATGTTGAAATGACGGAATTTGATCAAAACGCACATTTTTATGTCTTTTTTTAGTTTACTGTGCAGAGCTATCTTTTGGCTTCGCAAAACATACTTTTCTTTATTTCTACGTTGCCTAGAGACCAAGTTACAATCAATTTTATAAAACTAGAAAAGACAGGAGTGGGTCTTCAATCTACCGGAAATGGGCATTTAAATTGTTCAGAATCATTCATGACGAGTCTGATCACATAAAATGTTATAAATTTATTTCTATAAAACTTTTTGAACTTGATATTTATATTTTTTTCTAGAGAATGTACTAAAATATTTCTTACTGTATCAACATTTTTTGAGTTATGGCCTCTTTATTTAAACGACTGTCTCGTGAAGAATATCAAATTTCTTAAGATATTTACTTGATCAGCTCTAAACTTTTAAAATAGTAAAACATTCAATTTTTTTATTACAGTCTCTAGATAAACGCATCTAAATTGTTTTAATAATACTTTTGATATAAGTTTATAACTTTTTTCTCTAACAGCTTTGAATTTTTTCAAAAATATTACTGAAATGTCACTTATATGTTTTGTAAAATTAAGATTTTTTTTTTTAAAAAATATTTATTGGTATTGATTTATTAGATTTATTGGTATTGATTTATTAGTATTTATTGGTATTAATTCCTAAAAAAAATCCTTTATAATGTTTTCATATTCTACTTTTTAAAAGGTTTTTAAACGTGTTCGGATACCTTAACTGGTCATTATTTTTAGATTCTTTGTTTTACTTATTTTCAACGTGAAAAATTCGGAATTTACATTTTTTAAACATTTTTCTTCTTCCAAAATATAGAGTATGTAGCTTTCTTTAAGTATGTCTATGATTCTCTAAGAGTTATTAATAACTGCGGCATAATTTTATAATTTTAAACTTTTATAAATTTGTTTTAATGTTCATACAGTCAATTAAGTTCTTAATTATGGATAAAATAAAATTTTTAGATGATGTTGAAATTCATTTTCCTTTAAACATCACCTCAGCTCCAATTAAAGGCAAGGCTCCTGCCCATATAGCTCCAATGCTTACAGCTGCAAGCATTGCATAGACTGGCTCCTCTCTGTTCGACATAAAACCTATAAAATACCATGAATTATTTTATAAATTGTTCTGACTTTCTCTTTTATTATTGTTATCTGATTTTTATCATATTCGGTTTCTTTATGCAATATTTAAAATACATTTGATTTTTTCCTTCTATTATTAAAATTTGATTTTTGTCGTCATTAATATTTTTTTCTCTCTGTCCTGAAGATCCCCACCTTCAATCAAACCGGTCAGTTAAAGCTTTAAAATAACTTATCCTTCTAAGCGAAAGAAAAGAAAACACATAATTTTTTTTATCTGATTGGGTCTCATTGTAATCCACATTGCAAATATTTGTAGGTTAACGCACATAATAACATGGTTTGTAATTTCATTTTAGGTTACACCATTGTGTAATAATTACTCAAGAAAACATAAGTGTTACTAGAACTTTCCTAAAAAATTAACTTTCTTCTGAGTTTTAATATCACATGATACAGAAACAGTTTTCAAATTATTTGTATTTCAATTAAATATATTTCTTGCGAAACATACATGCGATCAATAAATCAGTATTCCATCTGTCAACTATGCCTCACGAGAAAAAAGAAAAAGCCATATAATTGTATAATGTAAAGAAATGAGAAGAAATGTAGCTAACAAATTGGTGCCGCATACACATACAATAGAGAATTGATATGTTGCTTGATAACGTTCTACTCAGAATGTATACCAGAGTTATTCAAATGGACCTCGTTATTCTGAACCGTAATCAAGTAAGATTTCTTACTGAGTAGCTTGGAAAATTATCACAGCAACCTATTAATGATATTATTTTTTTAAAAAAACCCTTACTAATAAATTAATAATTCATTATGAGATAGATCTACAAATTCTTGTCTAATATTCAAATACATCAGAATCAAATTACCCAAAGTAAGCGCTTAGAGTTCATACAAATTACTCTGCGTTAAATAACGATTGAAAGGTTTTGCATGTGTTTAAAATAGCGTTTTATGGACATACTCAAACAGGTAAGGGTGTACATAATTATTTTACTCACAGGCAACAATGTCTCCTTTTTTTAATCCAAACTTTCGAAATGCTGCTGCATACAGCTTCACATGTTCATTTATTTCTGCATACGTTGCGCTTTTAGTCAATTTGTCTTCACCTAGAATTGGAATTCAGTGCTTAATGTGTATCTATCCACGCACCCAACTAGTTATCTTTTTCTTTAAAAAATGTATATATCCATAATTAATAATTCAGCACTTAAATATAAATACAGAATCCTTAGGCTTACATTTCTGGTCACGAAAAAATTAAATGAGATAAGCCAAGAGTAGTAAAAAAATAATAACTAAAATGAACAAAACAATTAAAGACTTATAATTTCGTTAAGATTCTACTTCTGGATAAAACTGAATGAAGATAAGATGATTTACTTCATCATATCTCCATTATTTTCAATCAGATTATTGATCGTAATAAAAATACTTAAGGCAATGGAATTTATAATTATAAATAAATTTTATACTTATTGAAGGTAAAGGGAAATAAAAATTTCTGTTCACAATTTCAAATTTCTGTTCTGTTATTTAATTTCAAAATAGCTTTAGTTCTGTGTAAGAAAAAATGACTTATTTTACCTGCCATAACTAAACCCGTGCGATCATCTTTGTATCTCAAGAGATTTTCTGCAAAGTTCAGTTTAGCACCTTCAAACCATCTTGGCGATTTACTCATCGGAACACTCAGATCAATTACCTACAAATATTTTTCATTCAGAATACAGGGAAATTTCAATCCTTTCACAAAAAGGGAAAAAAAAGAAAATTTCTATTGCGATCTTCAGAGGGGAATTTAATTTTTTCAGTTAATTGAAATTTCATTTTAACAATTATTTAGTACATTAACAAACTTACATTAAAATAATACTTCCACCATATAACTTCCACTATATAATGATCCACTATATAACTTCCTGAATATATATATATATAGTGGATCAGCATAATAGTATATACTTCACCAATAATAAATCCTACGCATATTTACGTATATACAGCATTTAATTATATATTGAAAATATATAAAAAGAACAAATTAAATATAAATCATTTATGGTTAATATATTGATGTATGAAAATATCGTTGCATAAAAGAAAAAAAATCAGGACATTTAAACTAACATTTTACAAAATTTGTAAAAAAGAGCAAAAACTGGCATTCACTATTATTATGAACCATCGTAAATAAGTTGATGAAAACAATAGTTACATAAAATATTATGATATAATTTTAATTACCTTTTTATATTTCTCAGAGTATATTATTTCCGAAAAGTCCCAAATTTCAGCCCAGAACTGGTCCAAATTATCCACAGACCACTTATGAAAATCCCAGTAATCACCTATAGAAAATTGAAATATATATATATATATAGTGGGGACCAAAATTGTGGAAACTTTTAAAAATTGTCATGTTTTTGGTTTTTATGCTTAAAGAAAATGTTGCATTACACAATCTGCAAAGTCTTCTGTATCATTTTAAAGAAAATTTAATTCTGAATTCAATACAAACAATAAAATGTACTATTTGCAAAAAAGCTATTTTGCAACAATTATCGATATACATTAGATACTTATATAGCAGTAAGTAATCAGTTTTAGTGGTGTTGCCTTTTTTTAATTATAACAGCCTCACATCGATGTTTCTTTCAACTGAAAATAGTTTTAAGCTCTTCCTACGTTATTAAATGATGCTAGGAAACAATTATATCCACAATTAGCTCCTTTTTATTTCATGGGTACCTCATTCGGGCATGAGTTTCCAAACGGTGTGACAAGTTTTCGATAGAGTTGACGTCAGGACTGTTTCATAGCCAGAGCAACAATGATATTTAGTCAAGAAGCAATGCCATCACATAAAAGAGTAGATTGGTCACCTAAAAAGAGACGTGTGGCGAGAAGAAGAAATAGTCGACCGCGCCACATTGATTTTATAATTAAAAATACTAATCAGGAGAGGGAAGAAAAACTGCTTACTGCAGAAGCGACACCTGAGGAAGTATACCAAATTTTCAGTACGGTTCAGGGATATAATCTATACCAAATAAGTCTGTTGTTCAAGCGAGGTGGAGCTACTGTTGAAATATACGTGAGGAAAGAGCTGGAGCAGCGGCTTGTGGTCTTCCCTATGTTAAAATTGCTAGTTAGATGGGTGTATTAGTGACTACACCTGGATATTAAAAGATTTGTCTAAGACAGTGCTTCTCTAAGTTTCAACATTCGCGACCCAATATTCCATCATAATTTTCTTCACTCCCCCCTCACTCAATAACAATAAATTAAATTCAATAATACTAAACTTTGACGCAAAAAATACGACATTATTTTAAACTGTTAAGTGCTACCGGCGTGTATAAACATCTCGCTTAACCAAAGCCTTAATTTCCCCGGACGTATGTATATGTCTTTCCGAAGTACGATCTTTTTTGTGCACTGTTATCCATAAACGTATTCCGAAGGCTTTGGAATGCAATAAAAGGACATTGACAATGTTTGTGAAGGATTTACTTATTTCAGATTATTTGCTTCTATATTCCTCCCTCACCCCCAATACATCACATGCGTGCGCCTACGTGGAAAACGGTTGTCATTGGAAAGCGAATAGCATAACTTTTAATCGGTAGATAAGGGATTAATTATAAACCGTACAAATTAAAAAGATAAGTATTAATTTTTGTATGTAATTATATGTAGTACAATCCCATGGGGCACTGGTAATTATTAAACTTTTTCTTAACTTGGTATTGTTCAATTAAGTATAAGATACATTGTGTGGTGCTGATGCATTTATAAGTATAATACATCAGTTTAAATGTGTATTTTATTTTTTATTATGTCAGAATGAATTTTGTTTACTTTCAGTAAATCAATAATTTTTAAATAATATTTCGTTTTCGACTTTCAGTAGGCTCGTGCTCCCCTCACCAAGTTGTCACGCCCCCCAAGGGGGACGTGCCCCACAGTTTAAGAAAGGCTGGTCTAAGATGTCAGGAGACAATTTTAATAAAAGAACAAAGCAGGAAAAGGCCAAAAAGGTGCACCACATCTGTTAATGAAAGAAAAAAAATACTGTGTGTCCAATATAGAAAAATGTCACCAACAACCAGAGAAATAATTTGAATGATGCTGGTGTTTCTGTCGGTTCATAAATAATCAGGAGAAGATTAGCGGATGTTTGACTAAGAGCTACAATTCCCCGGACAAAACCTTATCTAAATTTACAGCCGCTTTAAAAAAAAACTACAGTGATCAAAGGAACACATTAATTGGACAAATGATTTGTGTTGTCACAAGTTATATGGAGAGATGAAACTAAGATATCGTTACTCGGTAATGATGGCCGAAAAATATGTAAAACGTAGAATAGGAGAAATACTACATCCTGACTGCATCCAGGCAACTGTGAAGTACCCTCATAGTTTTATGATTTGGTTATGCATATCAGCAGATAGTATCGGTTTCCTTCATATCAACGATGGGACACTGAACGTCAGAAAATACATTGAAACCATTCTGGAACTTACCTTCCATCAGGGGTCTATTTACCAACCATGATTCATTTATTTTTCTGCAAAACTCTGCTCTTTGCCATACAGTAAAGTAATTAAAAGACTGGCATCGTTCTAAGATCATTGAGTTGCTGTCCTTGATAGAAAACAGCTCTGACATCAATCCTAATGAAAACTTGTGGCACTGTTTGAAAACACTTGTCCGAATGAGGTACACATGAAATAAAAATAAAATAATTGAGGATGTAATTGTTTCCTGGCATCGTGTTGCAACGCAGGAAGAGCTTTAAGTTATTTTTCAGCTCAATCAAAAATCGAAGTAAAGCTGTAATAAAAAATAAATGCTACCCCACTGAGCATTGATATATATATATATATAACTCCATGCTATCGTCAATATCTAATGTATGTCTATAATTAATTTTTGAGTTGCAAATATTTCAATTTTGTCTTTTGTACTGAATGTAGTATCAAATTATCTTTAAAATGGTATAAAAGTCTTTTCATTTTGGGCAATGTAATATATTCTATAAGCATACAAACTATAAAAACATAGAAATTTTAAAATGTGCCCTCAATTTTGGCCCTTACTATATATATATATATATTATGTGTGTGTTGTGTGTGTTGTGTGTGTGTGTGTGTGTGTGTGTGTGTGTGTGTGTGTGTGTGTGTGTGTGTGTGTGTGTGTGTGAATGCATGTATGTATATATGTATAATCCATTGGCTTATGGATTCTTATTAGAAAAGAAACATTTGAAGAAAAATTGGACATCTATTTAAATTGATTCAAAAAACGTATTTGAAAAAAATATTGTTCATTTCAGAAATTATACGCTATGTGTCTGTCTTTTTACATCTGCTTCCCCAGAATACAGCTAAAATATTTAATCAAAACTGAACCACACAGAAGCTAAACGAGAATTCTTAATGGAAGATTTATGTTTAGCGTTCAGATAGATACCTTTTATGACCCAAAAAAAGTCGAACATTTTTTTTTTTCTAAATATATAACTCCTCCTGAATCAACAGTGCAATTTTTTTAAACATGAATCGAACGTACTACTCTATTTTGCTATCAACGTTTATGAAGTAATAGAAAATGATAACTGATCAAAAAACCTTTTAAAATATATATAACGAGGGACAATTTTTTTTATCAAAAACCATACATTTATGACTATCTCTTGCTGTAACTGTTGCCCAGCAAGTTAATTAACGATTTCGTGTTTAGATGTGGGGTTTTTTTATCGGTAAAAAGATTTAAAATTTAATTTCTTATTTGAATATCGTTAACAATTATTGATTTGTATATTCAAACATTAGATGCATAGTAAAATAAGAATATTTTCAACAATGTATGAATGGGAATTTCTTCTGATTCATAATAGACATTGAGTATTGTTAAATAAAACACATTTGTTTGTATATTCAACAAATATTAATTCATAATTTTTTTTCTTTTGCAATTTAAGTAATACTTACGATTAAATATTCTACAATAATTAGTGACAATCGTTTGATATATTTTTAATTACGTATATACTATTTTGATGTATCTCTCTTTGTTATTTAAAAAATATATTTAAACGACTACTGTGTTTTTTTTCCAGACATAAAATTTATGAATACTGTTAATATTTATTAGATTTTGTTAATCGTCAATTAGCAAATGTTATTATTTTTTCATCATTTTGACAACTATATTACAATTCTTATTAGTCATAGTCATTAATTCTTTGCTTAACCAAAAAAGACCCTACAACCTGCTTTCCAACTGTTATATAATGCATTTCTGGCCAAATTAGTTAACTTATCATATACTTCTCCTTTATACAATAAAGAAATATATAGTTAAAATGAAATTAACATATTTTTAAGAAAAAAATATTAAAATAAATTTTTGCAATTATAAATAAAACCATGCTTTATTTGATTTCTGTAAAATATGTATTTCTTTAATTACACATTATTAATTGTAAAAGTATTGACCCAGATAAGATATAATTTGGGAATTAATAATGGTATTGGTAGTAAAAACGGTATTTTTTCATCGGTATATTACCACTTACAATTTCAATGATATATGACCAATATTTTTCAATATATAATAATTAAAATATTAATGTGTTTCTGACCAATTAAAAATTACATATTAAAAAGAAGAACGCACAATAAAGGTAGTTTATATTCAGGTTAACAGTATGCAATTACGTTTACATATATATACATTACATATACGATGGAAATAATATTTTAACGGACAGATATTAAGGGATATATATAACTGTTTTGCTGTAAAGATACACACAATAAAGGTTGTGAATTTCCTTTACATTTATTTGTGAATTAAATATTTCAAATATTTTAATGTAAAGGAAATACATATATTTCCTTTTTTCTGAATTATTGATGGTTTTTGATTGTTTCAATTTATTTAGAATAATGTATTATTTCTAAAGAATTTTCAGTCAAATGTTTTTTTTTAAATAAACATGCTTAATCATGCATTATTTCAAGCATTTTACAACTTAAAGTAGCTTAAAAATTGAATAAGTTTCAGATAAAAGATTCTATGTATACCAAAGCATTGTTTTGTGCTATCTTATCACACAGTTGAATTAAAATGCTGAATTCATTGTTTACTACTACTACCAATACGAAAACAAAAGTAACACGCTTTAGTGTTTCTATAGATAATGTATCGTGACGAAGCATTTAGGTAAATATATCTTATACAAAGAAAGCTTTGAATTTTCTTAATTCAATAAATTCTTATGAGAGTAACATAGCTTTTCAAAATATGAAAATAATCTCTTCAGTTAGAAATGCATAAATGTGTTTGTAATTTTAACAAAAGAGGCTTTAAAAGTGAAATATTTCGTAAATAAACGAATAATTTGTTTCAATTTAAATTCGTTTAAATAAACATTTTTCGTCAATACTTGTTACTTGTCTTTTAATTTTCATATAAAAAATTACATGAATTTGTAAAGAAAAAACATTTAAATATAATTCTTAAAATACCATTTTTTTTTAAAATTTTATTTTATAACAACATTCAGCATTTGTATTGTATATTGAACTCTTTATTGAAGTTTCGAAAAAGGCACTGCATTTGCATAATGTGCTCTTTTATACAATAGCTGTGTGTTGCAAAAGCATTACTAAATATTACACAACTATCCATTGTTTAGAATATTACGATACATCACAGTAAAGTAGATAACAATAAAATGCATAATGCTACAATACATTGCGTAGGCATTTTATGCTATAAATATTATGCTATACGCAATATATTAATTCCATTTCACGAAGAGAAAATGAAATGTAAACGCACTCAGAGTATGCTAATAAATGTATTGAATCATTGAACTGAATACGTGTGTATGAATCTTTAAAAAAAATTATTTAGCGTATAATCCAGCGTATAACGCACACTGCCAAATAACGCGCACTTTCTTTTTACGAAGAAATCTGAAATGTTAGACAAAAATCTCGTGTGTTTTGCAGTCATTTATTGGAGGTATTATTTCAAGCTTCGGAAAGAAAATAGTATTCTTCTAGAACTAAAACCTTTTAAGTTCATAAGAATGACATCTCTCTTAAATAAACAATATATGCAGAAGTTTGCATTTTGTATATGCTAATCTTGTTTTTATTTTTTAAAGCTCTCCTTTTTAAACCCGGCGTATAACACGCTTCCTTAAATTTTGATCTTCATTTTGCTTTAAAAGTGCGCGTTATACCCCGGATTTTATGGTAATTTGTTCTGAATTGTATTCCGACTCCCTAAAAAAATGCACTCTAATACTAGTTTTTTTTTGTCACATGTCTGAAAAGGGAACTAGCAGTGTATCTCCATAACACTATTCAATAAAAAAATAAAGCATACTACTAAAGATTAAAAAAAAACACCATTTAGAGAATTCCAAGATTTTAAAGTTTTTTAAGTGGTCCTATTTACTTATTGCTTTGTATTATTTATTGGCTAAAATGGATTAGGAAATATTACCAATTTTCACATTGTATTTGTCCTCTAATAACTTCACAAATCTCTTTCGATTTTCACTAACTTCCCCAGTTGGTTTCCACATCATTTGGGCATTTTCAAAACTACTGTAATCTAAATTCATCTGAAATAATAAAAAAATTTTCAAGCATTATAAAATATATTTCAGTTGTATTGTATGTATTATGAATGAAATTAACAAACAGGAAAATGCTAATGTGCAAATGTGAAGGGAATATAAGATAATGAACTTAAAATTTGACGATTTTTTCATTTATTTTCTTTTGACGATTTGACTATAATATTCGTGGCTGGGAGATCATAACTTTGTCTCAAAATCAGATTACAATTAACTAGTTTAAAGTGAAATTATTTTGGAATCGCAAGTTATCATGCTTGGCGTAGGGCATTTTTTTCGACGTTTTGCATTACTGTACAGATTTTAGGATGAAAAGGGTCAGATAACAAAACAAATAGAGGCAACAACTTAATCAAGCGTCATATACAAACAAATGTTTCAGCCTATATGTTTGAATACAACGAGTTCCTCAAAATATGGAATTCAAATAAGCATGGTTAAAGAAACTAGCTTAAACGAACCAAATTTGACCCACCGAAATGTTAAGCTAAAATATTAAGACAATAAATTAAACATAAAAAGTCCCTCACTGTAAGTAATGTAGTGCCTGGATTTCAAGTAGATGATTTATAGTGTTCGGATACCGGCTTCGGTGTCGAAATAGTCATGTTCATAAACTTACAGCCAGAGAATCGACTCAATACAAATGAAGACCCTCCCTGTAGGAGAGCTGATGTTCTTTAAATTTGCTTTGGCTCAATGACCTCACTTTGACATTATATAAAAGATTGGAGAGTTAGGTATCAGATTCATTCTGGTCACTAGGCTGAGGCTCTCATCACCTTTCTCTCAAAATTACAAGGTACGTCAAAAATAGTAATAGTATTGCTTAACAATAATGACATGTTGGGTAATGTTAAGAACAAATCATCATCCGCAGCCAAATGTAAACGTAATTAACCCAAAGCTTTTGCGGAGAACATTGGTCTATAATTTCGAACTTATTTGCTCGATGCAAATGATGTATTACTTATAGTGGAGTTATTTTGAGTCAACATCGCTACGAATATCAGTATAAGAAATTTGAGATGAGCTATTTCAGAGTCTTGATTCAGAAGATTTGATTTATTTGATTTTAACTTACGTCGCACATTGAAGAAACACGAGGGCTACTGGAGACCAGGAGTGTTCTCTCTTATGTAAGAAGTTGTGAGGAATTTGAATTTGTGCATATTTTAGGTATGTTTATTGACTTTTTCATCAATGTTGCCCTTAGCAGCAACATGGTTTATTGATGATACCGCTCATCATTTTCAACATATCAATGTGACAGCAGTGTCTCACTGGCATCTCTCTCTCTCTCTCTCTAAACGCTTACATCATAACAAAAATTCTATAGATATTTGAGTATTGAAGGAAATAAAAGCCCATTCTTTTAAAGGTAGAACAGAAGATATATTGATTTAATAATGATGATTATTAAATGATGAGTTTTCGGTTTCAATTTTGGCATTTGCTTCCTTTATTAGTGTATTGCATTCACAAAACGTGTAAGTGACAGAAAAATATTTTAATTAGCAACTCTGCTACAATTATCTTCATTATTTCACATTATCAATATTATGCGCATTTATCATATTATCTCATTTGAAGTAATATCGAATTTTATTTTGAAATATTTCGATGTTTTAGTCTGTGTTTATAAACCGAGATTTAAGACTCCTTTGAATTTAGAATATCTCCACTAAAACACTTTTTTAAGAGTTGAGGGCAGAGATTCGCAAACTTTTTGTCACCTAGACCCCTATAGCCATGTTTATGGTTTAGGGTTGACTCCTGCATAATTACCTCAACTCCCGGCGTATAAGGCGCTCCTATACTTTCAAGCTGCATTTTTTAATTTTAAAGTTTATTTGTTGTATAACGAGAACTCCCTTTTTACAAGAAGGAACTTGAAATGTACGTGTGCAATATTCTTATGTCGTGAAATCATTTATTCTATATACTTTTCCAAACTTTAGAAAAACTAGTATACTTCTAGAACAACTCCTAAAGTTTGCAAGGAAAGTCATTTCTTTTAAATAAACAGTATTTCGATATACCTAAAACTCTAATTTTTTCTATGATCATCTTTTATTAAATTTATTTTTAAAGCTCTCATTTTTATACCTGGCATATAATGTACACCAGTAAATTTCAGTCTCATTTTTTGTGTTAAAAGTGCGCGTTATACGCCGGATTTTACAATAATTCTGGGGAAAAAATGCTAAAATGGTTCTTGTTTTAATAAAATTTATGCTATCTTCTTGTAATTGCAAATTAACCTCATTAAATTAAATTAATAAGTTTGCTAAATAGGTAAAATCTGGTTTCTATTTCATTAAACCTTCTTTTAAAATCCAAGTTAAGATCTGGTTTAACGACAGTCCCTATCTTAGACCCCCATTTACACTTCATGAACCCCCAAATTACTTTTTCGCTGACGTGAACCCCTTGCAGGGCCTCGTGGACTCCTGAGGATCGATATAGACTACTTTGGGAATCACTGGTTTAGGAGTAAATACTCCTCAAATAAGGAGTTGTTTGCATGAAATCATTGCATTGGATTTTGACGTTTGGTAACTACATCTTGACATAGAACCAGGCGGAAGAAATAATTGGTCGGGTTCTTCCTCTTTTGACCAATAGTAACTATTAATAGCACATATGAGCTTATTAACGGTTGATTCAAAAATAATGTGACCAATTTCAGAACACCATTAGTTTTATAATTAAGTTGTAAACAGACATTTTCAATATAGTTTCCTTTAGCATAATACACTTTACGTATGCTTTAGGCTAAATTAAAGGATGTTTTTTGACCATTTTAAGGGTATTTATCCGATTTCTTTTCTGGTTGTTCTTGAAGGTCATGGATTATTTTTATTTTACGTATATTTAATTGTTTTCTTAAGCACTTAAATAAAAATAACTTCAAGAAACACAGTCAGGAGATTGTAATAGGCATTTATTAGGAGAAAAACATTTTTTTTATTATTTTTCAGCCACTTTAGAGTTGATTTGTCACTATGACTTGGGTGCAAATCTTGGTGAAAAACATAATTTCTTTGAGGAAAAAGATATTTGCTTTATTTCATACAGTGCATCAAAACTTTATTCTAATACTACTTAGGATAAATTTTTGCTTTTGTCTTAAAAAATTGTTTATTAAGCCCTTAGAAGCCCCCCCCCCCATTTCAATCTATAACATTGTACCTGACGACCAACTTACATTTTGCAAAACAGTTGCGACGCTTTTCGTGTGAAATTTATCGTATCTTAGTGTTTTTAGTTGTAAATGAGAAGTGAAACACTGCTTTATCCGATGTTATCCGTGTTTTGTATCAACCTTTGCGTAACAATAAATACAAATGTCAAGAACTTTTCCTATGTTTATCTACAGTCTTAAAATACTTTTGATGGCAAACTGGTTTGTTCACTTTTTTATAGCTAGTTTTCTTTGTCTGATTACAGATAGGGGATTGCATGCACGCATTTGCTAAAGTATTTTGATACAGAATATTTTCCACAGTGCGATAAAAATTTCTTCAGTTTTGTTTTTCTCTTTCTCCGAGGACTTCCTTTCTTCCATATTTTTCTTTGGAGACTTTGATTACCAGCCAAATTTTATTTCGTTTCAGATTTTTGGTAGTAGTCCATTAGGAAAACGTACTTCCCGATTTTTAAATGCTTTGTTTATAACACAATTCTAGAAACCCTCCTTCAAAAGATTTAAAATTTTGTTTCTGTTTTGGGGATCTAATTTCGGAGCCATAACTTACTTCCCTTAATAAAAACAGTGTGATTGGTAATTAAAACATTTCGTTTTTAAAATATAACTGGAAGTAAAATGATTAAAATTTACCATAAATAATTTAAATGTTCTTATAATTAGTCACACTAATTTTGAATCAACCTGCTTTATTGTTTCTCTCTCGTACCCTATAGCTGGCTGTTATTTTTTGTGGATCAAATTATCTCGATTATTCATCTGCAATCTGTTAACTTCTTGACACTATTTATTTATTTAATTTACGAAGTTTGGTGAACGAGAGATAAACACACTCAACTTTGCTCTGATTATATGTACAGTATTAAACAGCTATAGAAATACTATCATGGAGTTTACTTATATTGCATTAATACAGCTAGTCACTTTTGAGATAAACATTTTTTACTACACTTGGCATAATACTTGTTATTTGTTTGCCTTAAAATGATCAGTACTTTCTAAACAATGTTTTTAAACGTATTTTTGAAATTGTTTTTCTCTTAAGGTACAAATTAATTCAGTTCCGTTGAAAACTAAATAACTCCCTCTTTACTACTATTTTACATATGCTACAGTTAGCCCCAAACAATTAATAAACAAACAATAAACACACAATAAACAAATACAAATTTCAAACACAGTTATATACATATAGGTTATTAAATTTAAGTATTCTTAATGAATAAAGTCTCAAAAATTATTAAGTACTTACTTTGACTAGGAACCCGAAGAAAGCGATGCCTATAAATAGAATAAAGCACTTCACACTTTTTCTGAATGAAATCAACGGCAAACTCCTTTATTGCCCAAGAATGATAAGGGAAACAGTCTGTACATCTTATCAAGACTAATGGAGATAAATGTGCACAAGGTCATTTTACTAAGTTATCAATCCTTTCAGTGACATATCTTGCTTTTTACAATCAATTATGTAAATAAGGAAGTAATTTCAGTCAATCTGTCTGTGCACGTGCTTCTTTGAAAAGAGTCGATATAAAAGTAGTGTAAGTTTTGAGAGTTTAGTTCTCTGTTGATTGATTTTTACGTTTCTTTTTCGAACAATTTCTTTCAGTTGAGGAAATATTATTGTTCTCTCTAAAGTTCAAAAGTAGGAAACTCTTGCAGGAAAAAAATCGTTTCTTTTTCTAAAAAGCAAGTAATAATAAAAGTTATAATTGTTTAGTGAGTATTTCTGAAAATTCTTAAGCAGTTAGTATTTGTATTAAAAATTATATATTTTAATAGATTTTGACACGTACAGCTATTTTTAACATTGTAGAATTGATATCTTGATTTTTTCAATCCTTATTAGAATATTTTGCAGTATTTTCAACCATATCTTTCTAGGTATTTACTTTTGTTCGAAATGTGGCATTCAAACACAAAGTATGTTCATTTTCAACGACAAAAATGTCGAATTATAATTATGTTATTAGCTATTAGTTTTGAATGTGTACATATTTACTAGTCGTTACCCAACTGGTTCGCTGGGTATTTAATGATGTTGTGTAAATATATACTATTTATGTGTGTATAAATTATTGATATCGAAATCCCATCATTTAGAATTCGTTTGTTTAGAAAAATATACTTGCAGATGCAATTCTTTCCTCTTGATGTAAAAGCGACAAAACTTCTAATTAATAATTTCTAATAATCTTTAAAATTGAAGGATAATGACCTTTTGCGCTCTTGCAACTATATAACCAGGTGGATCTTCGTAAAATCAATTTTCAGGTGATTTCTATTTCGTAAAATAAACGTCCACACCAAATTTCTAGTCTAAATCTAATAGATCAAAAACGGAATTATTATTATCAATACGCCCCATAACCACATTCAAAGTCGATTTCCAAAAAACTGTTCTTAGCGGATTTAAATTCAACAAAAGAAACATGCAAACCAGATTTCATTATCATAGTCCTAGAAGTTCGAAAACGCAAAATTTTGTCTATATGTCCCTTAATACCCTCTAACCTCAGGAGTCGATTTCCGTAAATTCCATTATCAATGGATCTCTATCTAACGAAAGAAACATTCTTAACAAATTTCAAGCAAGTGGGTCTTACATTTCAAAAACAGGATTTTTTTTATAACTCACCTAGACCTTTCGCAACCTCTCTTGGGGTCGAATTTGCAAAATTCTTTGTTAGAGGAATTTTATTCCATGAAAGGATGCTTACCGAACTTTAAGACTTGAAATCTCTAATAGTTTAAAAACAGAAATATTTATTTCTAACACCCTTAAATCCATCACCTACGCCACTTGGAGTTCAATTTTAACAAAACCCGTTTTGTAGCGCATCTCTACTCAATGAAAGGAATCTGCTCAGCATATTTTAAGAATGTACGTCTAGTAGCTTAAAAATGGAAGTATCGTAAAATCTGGCGTATAACGTGCACTTTGAACACGAAAAAAAAACTTGGGTGCGCATTATATGCAGAGTATAAGAAAAGAAGAGTTTTATAAATAAAAATGAAAAGAAAGAAAAGCAGAACAAAAAAATCAGACTTACATAATTAGCAATAATATATATTTTTTTAAGAAATTACATTTTTTATGAAAACAGTTTGTAGTTTTGGAAATGTGCTATTTTTTCACATATCTGGGTTAATACCTCGAATAAATGACTTCTAAATGTATGAACATTATGCACGTACATTTCAAGTTTTTTTCATCAAAAAGGGGTGCGTGTTAAGCAGCGAAGATGCCTAAATTTAAAAATTCGAATTTGTAAGTATAGGTGCATCTTATACGCAGAATTTTGCAATAGTTAATTATAACGCCACTTAATCCTCTGTAGTGCATCTTGGGTTTCAAAATAAACGAAATACACTCTTAACAGATGTCCTATCCACAAAAGGAACATTCCTATCAAATTTCAAGATAGTTCCTCTAATAGCTTAAAAATTGAAGTAATTATCTATAATGCCCCTTAATCCCACGCCACTCTGAGTCGAATTTCACAAAACTCATTTGGCAGTCTATCTCCACTCCATGCAAGGAATCAGCTTACCACAGTGCTTCTCAAACTTTCAATATTGGCAACCCAATTTTCAATCATAATTTCATACAACCCCCTTATACAATAATACTGTATTGAATGCAACAATAATGCACTTTGGCACTAAAAAGCTACAGTGCTATCTTAATTATGAGCAATACACATTAAACAAATAAATATTAAATTTTGTATGTGTTACTTTTAACTAATATGATAGTTATAATGTTATTTTTTTATTTCTCTAATTTCTAAATTAGAATCGATTTCGAAATGATATTTAATTTAAGATTTATTTTCTCCATCTCTCTCTCTCTCTCTCTCTCTTCTATTTCTAAAACAACAAATGTCATTTAAAAGATAATCTAGTCTATGGGGCTCTCTATCATATCAGTCATATCTGGTATTCTCGCGAACGTCTGAGTGAGTCTGGGCAGTCTGCGCAAAACACATGTAAAAATGCTGTACCACGTACAATTCCACTCAATCTTGGTCAAGTCGATACTTTTACACCTGAAAAATCTACCTTTAATGTGCATTCTATAATTTGCGTGCTAGTTGTATTTCACGGTATTAATTACTAAAGGCACTAAATTAAAACAAAATCATGGATGAATTTTTAAGTCGTAAGCGAACATTCGACTACAATAAAGCCTCAACAAGTATACAGACAGACATAATTCTGAAAATCTCTCCGCTCTGTATCTGGACCTATTGCATGATGCATAGAGAAGGTCTGGCTTCTTAGCAAATGATAGAGAAAGAGAGAATTGTGGCTGAATATTGTGCTAACGACAGTTGTGAATGTAGTAAATTACATAAAATTGAGACCATTAAATTCAAGAACCATCTATGGACTTTGCAAACACATGCGTGTTTTACATTCATAGTTAATATTTTATTGTGAGCAAGATGGTTATCATGTGTGAAATTTTTGCTTGTTTATGAATGAAGAAAGTAAATTGCAATTTTTCTACAAGAGGAAAAAAACTACCAGAACCTGAAATTTTTTGAAATTGTTTATTTGTGATGCAGATAAGCTACTTGTGGTTGATATATTCGAGATATTAAATACCTTAAATCTTCAACTTAAAGGATCAAATGTTTATATGTTTGACACGAGTGCATTAAAAATAATGCATTTTGTAGAAAATTAAAATCATGGAGCCTAAATTTAAAGCTAAAAAATCTAGAAATGTTTGAACATGAGAGTAAAAGTGTTAAAGCTTGCAAGGCTGAAGAACAACACCTGGAAGTTACTTTTAAATTCATTGCAAATCAGTAAGCCATGTTGGCAAAGAATTTCGAAAAGTATTTTCTTGCGGAGGACAAATTGATAGCAAGATAAGATTGGGTTACGGAACCATCCCAAAATACTCTAGAAGGGCTCTCAACTGTCGAAGAATAAATATTTGTAGATTTCACATCCAGTGGCAAAATTAAAAGGCGTTTTTTAAATAAAACACTCTTTGAATTTTGGGTGAAGGCAGTGGATCAATTTTCTGCACTGAAAATAAAAACATTAATATTGCCGTATAAAGGCGAAGTGCAATCATTCAACTGTAGCTCGGTCGTTAAAGCAGTGGACTGAAGATCCGTTAATCACTGGTTCGAATACAAGCCAGTGCGTTTTCATCCAGGGACTGGAGTTTTAATTTTAAAGTATTGTTCATTATTTCTCTGGAATCTTGCTAATTCTAGAACTTTCTTTAGTGTATGTAAATTAGATGCAGCGGGCGCCAGCATGAGCGTGCATGCCCAGTTCTTTCTCCAAAGTTCTTCTAGCGTTATAAAAGTGGAATCCCTTCAGTTGAAGAGAATTCTCTGTGTTCTAATAAATACCTGTTAAATCTAACCGTGCGTTTTTTTCAATCTTCGTGACAATATTCTATTACCAACTCCAGTGTGAAACCAGATTTTCTGTGGTGGCTGTTTTTAAGACAAAATATAGATCTCAGCTAAATATACAAAAATAGTTAAGAGTGTCAATTTATAATATTAAGGTAACAGAACACCTTCGAAGAAAATTTTTTGAATTAACCTGAATTTTGCCTGTTAATGCATATTTTATGACCTTATGGGTCTTTAAAATCAGAAAATCACCCAAGTAAAGTCTTGTTAGTGCACATTTTTTCTGTGAAAGGGGTATTTTATGAAAAAACAAGCAAAAATAAGACTTTACGCAAAACATGATAACTGAAAATAAAATAAATATATTGACATTTTGTAAATTGAATAATATAACATACAACCTTATCTAGGGAATAGACACTTATTTTGGTAATATAACAATTACGTGAGAAGCTATTGTGTTTCGAGCTTCTTAACGTTGAAATTTTCTTTAAAAGCTATTGTAATTTTCACTTTAATGCTGTATAAAAAAATTTCTATTCAAGATAAAATCTTAAGAGAGGTCTATTCCCTGTATTAGTATTTAAAAAACATATATATAAAATTTTTATTTCATCCAAGCATAACTTTTTGAGATATTGTGTTTTGCGGTAAGAAAAAATGTAAAAAAACTCATTTTGAGAAAACGACAAAAATAACATTAAACTAATCTGATTACAAGAAAAACACTTACTTTCTTATTAAAATGCACCTGATTTATAATTCTCTCCATCTTTAACTTCTAAAACAATATTTTTTTTCTTTTTAAGGGCTCTTAAAATTTTCCTATGTTTCTTTGTTTTGGGGTCTGCGTTATGAATCGATTCACGAATTCTGCATTTATCTAAATGTTTATATCCCCGTAAGGTAAACACCCCAGGATTTTCAATATTCATCTTATTAAAAACTTTGAGGCACCCATTTAATCCCTCATTGAAATGTATAACAGCATCATACGACCCAAATTTAATTGTTTTGAGCGAAACAAATACTTCTTTCGGAACTTTTTGCCAGACTATTCCGTTAAAACACTCATTTGCATTTTGCGTGCGTCCTTGTAAGCACTTACTTAATATCTGTTTGTCGCATAGTTCTAAATATACTGGTTTAATTTTATTTAAAACATCATTTGATAAACCAGCATATTTTGTGGTAAATTTTGTTCCATTTGCCAACCCCCGCTGAAAATAACACCAGCTGTCTTTCCCTATTGGGCACTGACCATGCATCGGTTTCTTATCACTTGATGCACAGTGATATAACGCAGCAATTACATTTTGCTGCATGGCATTTAAGTTACCGACATTACTGCGTACAGCAATTCCGTAGTAATTTTGAAGTCGGTCGATAAAATTATCAGTTAGTTTGTCTTTACCAGACAGTCCTTTAGTTTTTGTTTTTAGCTTTCTTAGACACGAGCCCACTCTCTTTTGTACATGGCCAATGCACTCAAACTTTGTCACACTGTTCATTCCATAAGTGTCTTTCACACTCATGAAAGCTTTTGAGTCACCATCCTTATAATATTGCGTGTATTGAAGTCTGCGGTTTTTTTCTGAACGAAGAAATATTCGTGAAGCCCCCACAATTTCCATTTTTGACGAAGATCCCGTGAAGTTACACTGACATATGTGGTCGGCTTTTGACGACTCATATTCAGAGTTTCTTGGCATAGTCTGAAGTCTCTTACATGTAGGACAGTAGGACGACATAACTTCTACGTCTAACACCTTACCAGTATCAACTGATATTGCAGCAACACAACCATTCATAGACGTATAGCCTCTACCCTGCCATGTGCCATCCACAGATATGCCACATTTTACAAAATCAGATGAAAAATTTTCTTTTATATCCACAATTTCAGTAGCAGCTTTTTTCATGGATTCCTCAGCTACTTCCTGAACCACTTTTAAAAGCTTTGCTTCCTGATTTTTGAAAGCAGTTTTTGTCAGTCGAGGCAAATTTAATGTTGAGCATAATTTAAATGCACCAGCAAAACCCTTGCCTATCTGCCGCATACCATATACTAGCCTCGTATTTATGACTGGTGCATTTACAACTTTTTTTGATGAAGCAAATGGAAAGAAAAAGTCACAGCATTTACATTTTAGTGTAAAATGAGAGCATAATCCATACATGGAATCCTCAAAAAGCTCTACTTTTTCAGCAAAACATTTTGGGCAGCAAAGTTGAGAAAATGCATCCACAATAAGCTCAAGATCAATGATTCTGTTAACAAACAGAGGACCAGGCATTTCTTCTGCAGTTGACATATTCTCATTTCCCAATTTTGAAGAACTAGCAGTGCATTCTGGAACAGGTGTTGAATTGCTGTTATTTTCGGAAATTTTTGTGTATTTATTTCCAAAAAATTGTCTCTTACGCTTTCTAGCAATACTTTTAACCATTTTCAAGCAAAAATAAAACAGAATAGAATTATTTTTTAACTTTCTACGCTGTCGATTCTTTCAGTATGAAAATCAAACATATATGTAAACAAAGTCACTAAACAACAAATTTGATGCCAGATTTCCTACATAAAAAAGGAAAAATGTATTTCCAAATACATTTATATTTATTCTCAAATATTCTATTTTAATTTTGACAAAATATTTGTGTATTAATTTTCAAATTTCATGTCATATACCATGAAAGAGAAACGTAAACAAACAATTTGGGCCACTTCCGGTTAGCAGAAAGGCATTTCCTGTCAGAGAAATTCATGATCAAGTAATATTAAAAAAGCTGTAACTTGGCTTCTAAATAAGCTAGAAACAAAATTTTTACAGATTTAGAAAGATAAAAGATTGAATTTTAATATTTGATCAAAAACGAAAAATCGATATTTTGACCGAAAATTGAGTTTTAAAGGTGTTCTGTCACCTTAAGCCATTTTTCGAAAATATTTGCTCTGCAAAACAAGAACATAGAAGTCGCTAATAATTATTAAAAGTGGTTATCATTTTGTAATAATAAATTGGTTACAAAATACGCTGTGTGGTAACGATGCACATTTAAGAACACTGGCTGAAATGTATGCTCCTCGAACGAGTTCATTTAAAAAAAAAACATTATTCTTGATGTAATAGCCGAATTGTGAGAACAGTAAAATCCAAATGTGCATGACCATGTTTATAAAAATGTGAAATGATTTTTTTAATAAATGCTCCTATTATAAATAGTTTAAAGAGATTTGTAATTTTAAGTCCAACAGAATTAAATGTAAGAATTGTGTTAATTGAAGAAAAGGAATATAAAATACCGATGAAGAACAATTGGATTGTTTTTAATATTTAAAGTGAGAAGAATTAAAAATAATTTAACCCGGGTGAACAGTAAAAATTGTAGTTCCAGTGAGTAATGAAATTAAGAGAAAGCATACTCCCAATACCTACTTTCAAAATGTTCGTTTCTTTAAGGCGATATGTGGTACCATCTTCACAATTTTTTTTTTATTTTAAATATTTGATATTTAGATTTAATTGTGTTTTATAAAGATTAATATTTAACGATAATTCCATTCTAAAAAATATTATTGAACACACACAGATTTTCACATTTTGCATGAAATTTTTCAAACTTAGCTCTTCCAGATTTTCTTTAGTTGGATGACTCTTTTCATTTTGCAAACCAGACCGCATCGACGCTTTGATAGAATGCTAACTGGTATTCTAGATTCTAAAAAAGGACGCATTTAATATTAATTCATCAATGATAAAATATAGTTTAAAACATTAAAAATACATGTTTTTTTAGTAGATCGAACTAAAGAATGAAAAATAATAATTCTAATATAATAATGAAAATATATTAACAAGTAAATTAACGGCATTATGATGAAAGCGTGGGTTGCATTTTTTTTTTTACATTAACTCAGTATTTCGAAATAGAACTAATAAGAAATTATAACAATTGTGATATACATCACACCCACGCTCTTACGCCAATGAAATTAATTTTCTCGTTTATCATTTTATTCTTTTATTAAGGTTTGTTTTTAGTTTTTAGTTCGATTAACCATAACAGCATGTTTTTTTTTTTTTAAAACAATAATTTATTTTCCTACAACTGACAGTTCTTTCCAGTTTTGAATTTTTCACTCATCATTGTAGTTCTTCATTGTTAATATTGTTTCTGTATTCCATTTTGGCCGTTTATTGAGATGATTTTCATTTTTTTCCTGAAAAAGAACTTTTTCTCTATTTGCTTTGAAGTTTTTAAAAAGTATTGCTTAAATTTCACTTATAATAATGATTTTAGTAAGTTTTTTAAAAAATTGTTAGTTTAATATTAGTATTTATTGGTATTGATTCATAAAAGAGCATTTATATTATTTTAGAATGTTATTTTTTTAAAAACTGTATTCCATACGGGTTTAGGTACACTTTCCCTTGAATACTGTTGCTCTGTAAAGTAAGGCCTTGGGTAATAGCAGTAGTTACGAAGCTTGCTGTTAATTTCGTATTGATAAATTAATTATTAAATACTTTGTGGTACATTTAAAAGTTTAAAAGTATATTATATCAGTATAAATGTGTATTTTTTATATTTTTAAATGCGTCCGAGTGTTCGTTGTTCTGCTTCAATTCAGTAAATTAATATATGTTAAAAATAATATTTTATTTTTGACCATTCTATACCCTTACGAAGAATATTCACGCCTTCCTAGGGGAGAGCACCCCATGGTTTAAGAATCACTGTTTTAAACTCATCAAAATCCCGCTAAAACTTATTCTAACTTCACAAACAATTTGCCAACTCAAAAACGAATTCGTTTATTCTGACATTCAGTTTCGTATATCACCTTTGGTAGTTTTCTATGATTTTCATCCAAACGAAAACATTGTAATACTAAGACTTATTGTTTGAGTCGGAAAGCACAAACGCATTCTGACGGTTTGCTTAGATCCGAGGAGTTATTATGTATCGGGTGCGGGAAAATAATATTTTGGTGGATGCACAACTCGTGAATATTTCATTCGGATACAGGAAAGAATGGAAGATGATAAGAAAGGCGCCAGCACTTCAAAGAAAGGACCTGATATCAAATTTTAGTAATCATGTCTTAGAATTTTGGATTATATATATATATATGTAATTCATAAATATATACAAAATAGTTAAAAGTATATTAGTCACTGTAGTTCTATAGATAACTCCTGGCCTTAAAGGAACCAAGATTGCAGATTTAAACAAAGTTTTGTGGCCAGCCAACCTGTATTTGTTAATATTCTAGGCCGTAGGGAAAGTAAGAAATATCACAAGAGAAATTTAACTATTACAAATAAAAACACAATCTATTAATTTAAAACAATAATATTACAACCTACTATTAATTAATGGTATATGTTAAAATCGATGCAATAAAACTAGATGATAAACTTAGTAGGTGTGTATAGCATCATACAGTGTTTATCACGCAATAGAAAGAAGTATAGCACTACAGCATTAAAATAGTAAAATATGATGAAATAGCAATATAAGTCTGTCTGTATACATTTAAAACCATAAAATATTGATATAAAATTTATAAAAATATATAGAAATAGATAAGTTGGAATTTCAATATGGCACTTTAATGATGTTAAAATTAAAATCATCTCTTTTATCATAAAAATTACCATGCAATTTATAATCCTTAATAAACAATGATACATCTAAGTAGTTAGTTTTAACTGGATTTTATATATATATATATATATATACACGAGGGTGAGTCAAATGAAAGAGAGCCAATGCGAATACATGATAGGCAGAGTACTTTATTAAAAAGTAGTCTCCGTGAACTTTGAGACATTTGTCCCATCGACAGACGAGCTGTGAGATTCTTGTCTCTCAAAACTCCGTAGGCTACTGATTCAAAAACTCTGTATCTCACTCCTTTATGGCGTCCTCCGATACGGTTCCCTTGAGATATTTTTGTAGTTTCCCGAAAATGTGAAAGATGCATGGTGACAAATTTAGATTGTAAGGAGAATGTTGAAGCGTTTCCCACTTGAACATTGCCAGTTGTGTCTTATTCACATCAGTGTGTGGGGACGGGCATTGGTGTGTAGCTTGATCACATCATTCGTCAATCTGCCAGGTCATTTGTTCTTGACTGCGACACGCAGCTGATCCAGTGTTGCACAATATCACGAACAATTGATAGTCTCTCAAGATTTAGCAAAAACGATTAATAAGGGTCCTAGAGGTTGAAAAAATGTCAATAGCAACTTTTACGCGGAAATGAGAGCATTTTCTTTCTTTAGGGGTGTTGAATTCATATGCTTCCACTGTAAGCTTTACCGGCAGGTTTCCTGCTTGTTGGATGGGGGGGGGGGCACCATGATTCGTCTCCGGTCAAATTAATATTTTTTCATCGCTTATAATACATATAATTTATTTATTAAAAATACAACCCATTATTCAAGTATTAAATGGCACAAAATATATGCCATATGCATAACTTTTCCCTTCCTATGTAACAAAAGGTTAATGGTTACAAAAGAAAGTATTTCGATAGCTTCCAGCGAAATAAAATCTAATTAGGAAGAATAATTAGGATATTTTCATGAACCTGAGAAAACATTCGAGCTCCAAAAACTTGTAGTAAATCTTCTGCTGGAAAAAAATATATTATAAATGTATCTCATCTGGAATACATTGTAAAAAAATGATTGTAATAACTATAACAAGAACACACTTTACTTCTTCAGAAAGAAAACCGAGGAATTATATTATTTAACTTAAATATTAAAAGTAATGTATTTATATATAATTAACAATCACAGAGGGGACATATAACTCCAAGAAATCTTTCAAGGATTTTGTACAAAGTCAAATTTATTTAGGGGGGGATCGAAAAATTTTCTTCATAAATTCAAGACCTACTTATGTTGAAAAAAAAACAATTCTACGGTATACAGGTAAATGGAACAATAAAACAAAATTATTTTTATGTTAAGTCATGCAACAATGACATTTTAATTTAGGCATTTGAGCTTTTTTGCGGTAAATATATGTCAAAGGAATTTTATTAAAGAAAAACAGGCATTTTAGTATTTTTTAACGTTTATTTAAATGAGTCCTTTTTACCAAATTGTTACAAGAAAAAAACAAAAGTACAATTTATAGCCTTTTCAGTATTGAACTACGAAGATGAAACCTATTGTCGGAATTACAGTGTAAAAAATTATTTCTTGTCAAAAATCATCTAACCAAAATTCCTTCCACCTTTTCTAAAATAAACCCCTTTCTGGCAGTATAATGTACAAATTTTGAAATTAGTATTTCTTTTTATATCTCTATACTATGGAACATCTATTTCACATCAGCAGTTTTCGATTAATACAATTTTTTTTCTCCATTTAAATGTAATTAACTCTATTATATAATCCTAAATTAGGATTACTTTTACCTCTTATATTTTTTGCAAAATTTATATAACGATCTTCATACTTAGAATTTAAATAAGACCAAACAACTTGGAAAAAAAACCTATTGTAGTTTCAGTTCTAGAATGTAAGTATATGTTAAATTCAAGGAAATGTATGAAATTACTTAATATGTTTTAAGTGTCCTTGTATCGCAGCATAATTTGTATTTACTTGGAGATCAAGATTTAGTACAATTAGAGTAAAGTAAAAAAAAAAAAATTCAAGTTGAAATATTTCATATATCAAATTAAATAATTTACATTAAATCGATCTGATTTTTTTTAGTAAAAAATATTTTAAATTCTGTAAGATGATTTGCATTTTATCCAAAACAATGTTTCTTTTCATTTTTTTTCTTTCTCATAACGAAATATCCTTCAAAACCAAATCATATGGAATTGAAATGACAAGCCAGTATCTTGTTCTTCGTTCTTTTCACTTCAGATTCCCGGATGAAAAGTTTCGTTTATGCTTGGAATTTTATGAATGTATTTTCTTACCAATCTTGCATTCTTCGTCGTGTTTCTGAAAAATTGGCCAAACCCTTTGCATCAAATCCAAAATCTTATGTCTGATTGGAAGGTAGAAAAATAGAAATCTTATTACTGGAAACATATGCTATTAGCGTGTGAAAACAAAAATTGCAAGAAAGATTAATTTGGAATATGAAACGCGATATGCATTGGTTATAGTAACTCATAATACGTAGATTATAATTGAAACATTATGTGTATTATGTGCAATATTATGTATACTTTTCTTTACTGTGTTGCCTATCTCAATTCATATTTTAATTTTTTAGTACAAATTTTATATTATTAAACAAATTTGTTAAATTAAATCATATATTAAAAATAAAAAATCACAGATTACAAAGAAATAATAATTACTATAAGATAGTAATATCTAAATATGGAATATCTTTGTAAATCTCATCATTTTAAAAAGTTTTATAAATGGAAACTTAGAATATGATCATTATAGAAACTGATTAAATTATGTTGATATGATTTAAAGTTATAAGTAATATTTTAGATGATGTTTTCTATTTGTCATGACACTGTATTATATGATAACCGTACTTCTAAGATTATTTCGGAAGGTCTTCTAGTGCTGATCGTTAATAGTTCGATTTTAGTGCGGTTTTTTATAATGCTGCTACATCTATATATATAAAGGAGAAAAGCGACTCACTCACTGACAGACTAATCATGATATCTCCGGAAATATTTAACGTACAGACTTCAAATTTGGTAGACATGTTCCTTTCACGGAGTAGAGATCAGCTCAGAAAGGATTTTTTTTTTTTTTGCGAAATTCGAAACACAAAGGGTGTTACGGGGTTAGAGAGTGTTATAAATAACTATTTCCATTTTTACACTACTCGATGTACAATCTTGAAATTTGGTAAGAAAATTCCTTTCATAGAGTAGAGATCCGCTACAAAATGAGTTTGCTGAAAATCGACATCCAAGGGGCGTTGCGAGGACATTATAAGAATTTCCATTTTTAAATTATCAGACGCAAAGACTTTAAATTTGATAAATAGATACCTTTCATAGAGTCGAGATCAGCTACAAGATGGGTTTTGGGAAAATAGCCCCGCCTGAAAAGGGGTTTGCGGGATTAAGGGGCGTAAAAGATAAATATTTTCGTTTTTAAACTACTTGACGTACAGGCTTGAAAATTGGTACAAATAGTTCTTTCATGGAGTTAATATCCGCTACAAAATGGATTTTGGGAAAATTGGTCCCCAAAGGAATGTTGAGGAGGGTTTAGGGGAGATATAAATAATTATTCCGATTTTTAAACTATCAGACGCACAGTCTTGAATTTGGTAAACAGATTCCTCTCATAGGGTAGAGATACACTACAAAATGGACTTCGTGAAAATCGATCCCCAAGTGGAGTTGCGGGGCTTAAGGGGTGCTATAGATATTTACTTCCATTTTTAAACTCCCGGAAGTACAGTCTTTAAATATGATAAGCAGACTCCTTTTATGGAGTAAAGATCCACTATATAATGTGTTTTGTGAAAATCGACACCCAGGTGGCGTTGTATGGCTCAAGGGGCGTTATAGATAATTTTTTCCATTTTTATTTATTAGACTCACAGTCTTCAAATTTGGTAAGCATCTTCCTTTCATAGAGTAGAGATCCGCTACAAAATGGGTTTTGTGGAAACAGACCTCCAAGTGGCGTTGTGGGGGCTCAAGGGGGTTTATAGATAATTATTCCATTTTTAAACTATTAGACGTACAGTCTTGAAATTTGGTAAGCAGATTCCTTTCGTTGAGTACAGAACCGCTATAAAATGGGTTTCACGAAAATTAACACCCAAGTTTCATTTCGGGAGATTAAGGGGCGTAATAGATAAATATTTCCGTTTTTAAACTTTTCGATCTATCTGCTTGAAAATTGGTAGGCATGTTCCTTTCATGGAATACAGTTCCTCACACAAAGTGTAAATCAAAAAATGATCCCTAAGGAGGGTTGTGAGATGTCAAGGGGAGTTATAGGAAAAAATCCTGTTTGAGAACTGTTAGACCTGTGTACATGAAATTTGTTAAGAATGTTTCTTTTGTTGAATAGGGATCCACTAAGAATGCAATTGACGGAATCAACTCCTGGGGGAGCAGGGGGTTACTGGGGAGTGTTGACAAGAAACACTTTTTTCGAACTACAAGGATTATAATAATGGAATTTGGTTTACAATTTTCTTTTGTTGAATTGATATCCGCTAAGAACGGTTATTTTGGACAACGACTATCAACGGGACTACGGGGGGGGGGGGGTATTGATAATAAAGTATATAAATCTGTCCTTTTTTTCAACAAGAGGTGAGAGTTACAGGTATAGGTATTTTTTTCAATGCAATGGAATTGTTAATGCTAGGACTATATAATAATT